>JACXGM010014664.1:0-21910 GCA_016801145.1 Umbra pygmaea | reverse complement strand
GAAAACGGTATATTTGCAAACACCTATTTTCATGACATTTGGGTCACGATGGTTTGTAATTCTGAAAATGTGGGTCGCCGGAAAAAAAGTTTGAAAAACACTGACCTAGAGCATTACAGAGTACCAGCACCAGTGAGCAGAGCCTGTGTCTGACCGACAGATCATGTAGTTGCAGGAGAAGGGGCACCCAAGTAAAAGAGTACAGTATATTTAAATCATACTCCAGTATTATATTTCTAGTACACTTATGTTTAACCAGTGTTACTGATTACATAAGTCATTTTAGATGTGTCCATGTCAAAAAATTATTTGGGATTAAATGGGTTAAGTATATTCGAAGTATACTTTCAAAATATACATGTCAAAATAATATATTAGAAGTATATTTAGTATAAATAAAATACATTTTAAATACAATTAAGTATACCTTTCTTTGCTTGGGCAGGTACATTGAGCACAGCTATGACTACATTCAGGTTGGAGAGGCAAAAGCCAGCATTCTTCACATCAACCAGGTGCTGTCCCAGTTTTCCAGCAGATACACTGCCCTTATGCTGTGGCTTAAATCAATTGCTCGAGATTGCAACCTGGACTGAAGAAATCATCATGGATGAATTTTGAAGAAACAAAAAGATGATCAGGTGTTGCACCAACAGCCAGTGTACTGACTGCTATTCTGATCTGAGCGCTAGTTCAGTGTTTTGATTTTTTGTCATTGATTTTAATTTCATGCATATTGTTTGATTTTCACCTTTTACATTGTCAGTATGCACTGTTGTTCTTAATACACCTTTGTTTGATGTTCACCTTTTTTAAACTGCACAGATATAGTAAAATATATATATATATTACTTATCATTGGATGTTTAAGGTGTTGTAGGTTTGAGGTTAACTTGAATACTTTCTAATATGCAAAATAAAAACACTTACTCCTGCCAGGAGATTGAAACAACACACAGCTACACTAGTTTAGGAGATTGAAACAAAGCATGACACAAGACTGAGTGTCTGGCATTGTAGTTAGCTGTGGATTATTCATTGAGCAAAGAGTAATACCATGTTGCCCAATTCAGGATTCAAATCACCTGGTACAATAAAACTAATAACATAGTCCACAAAAAGGATGTAAATTTAACATTTTAATTTGGTTAAACACCTCCCCCTAAAAAACATCAACAAATAACAAGTACATTTACAGAGCTAAAATAATTGCATTTTCAAATCAAAGAAATGGTGTTCACTAACATGCTACATGTTTATCAGTATCTATTGTGTTCCACTGACAATTGTACTACACCAATGTCTGACATGAAGTAACTGCAGTGTGTCTCTCTGTTGCTTGGCTCTCACTGCTGTGTTAGTTGTAGATGGCAAAGATGCTTGCTGCAGAGAAGGGTCTTCTCAATTTCTTTGGGATATGTTTATGATTAGGTCCTTCTCTGTAAACAATAACCTGTGTGAATCGGTTCATGCATTCAGTCCTTAGGAAGTTGCGTAGACCACAGCAAGCCAAAACAACTTCCTCCACTCTCTTGGGCTGAAGTTTGATGGTATCCAACAGATACCCCACCATCCAAAACCTTTCAATTGCATCCAACAACATTAGGAACCTGTAATTGTGCTTGTAGTTTAGAACGTAGATCCAGACTGGGGTGGAGAGCCAATAATAATGTGTCACACTGTTCCTGGAATCCACATGCTACCTTCTGCCACTCTTCCACTGTGTCTGGGCACTGAAACATCAGAAATCACATCCAATAAACAGACAACATATTGCTTAACATAATGCTTGACATACAGCTCTGGAAAAATTAATAGACCACTACAAATTTGTCTTCAATTAGTATTGCTACATCAAATAATAATACCAAAATAATCAAAAGTCCATGCACAGCTTGGATTGTATTGTAATTATACATTCAACTTATATAGCACTTTTCAAGGTACCCAAAGCGCTTTACACTGTGAGTGGGAAAGCCCACCTCATCCACCACCAAATAAATCCTCAAACTGACATTTTCATTTTGAATTTGGGAGAGATGTTGTCAGTAGTTTATGGGGAAAAAAACTAACTTTTTCATTTTACCCAAACACATGAAGACAATATTATTATAAATTTGGGAAAAATGTTGGGGATATTTTAGAATGTGGGTTTAGCAATAAGCAGTTACTAATATTTCTAATTGCACTGGGGAGAAAAAAGCATTTGGTGTATTTTCTCCTGTTGCCATGATGAATGGTTATGTCTGTGTTCCATTGATGATGGATTTTTATATCTCGTGCTTAATTCAATGTTGCTTCAACTCAGAGGTGACTGAACTAATTTTTACCACTTATTCAGAAACTCTTAACTCTTGACTTTGACAGCTCAGAGTCAGTCAACCTAGAGGTGTGGTTTCAACTTAGTTTGTCAACCCTGCTACTGAAATACCCCCGTTGTCAGTAAGTTTATGGAAGAAGAAAAAAACAATTTTACCTAAACACATACCCATCAATAGTAAAACCAGAGATACTGATGATTTCGCTATGGTCTCTTTATTCTTTCCAGAGCTGTATGTCCAGATTAAAATGAATGCATGCATATAAAACCACGTTCTGAAAATGTGCACCTTTTGCTATGACAATTTTGCATTCAAACTGCCCAACGTATTCGATGCACCCTATTGGATCTGGTGAGTACAGTATTTGTTATAAGGAAATTAAAAAAATTACCAGGCAAACAGTTTCTCAATGTTTCAATGTAACAAAATTCGTTTTTATGATGGAATAGAACGTTTGTATAATGTTAGCAAACAAATTATTGCTACAGCTGACAAACCATTTTTGTAATTTTTTAAAAACATGACGTTAACTTACCCGTTGCCAAAAAAGTGCAGCGTTATCAGCCGTCTCCCACCGCAATGCCCACACTGAAGTAGCTGCTTTTAATAAGAGGGTCAGAGTGTTTATTTTCATGTGTTTGCATCTACCATCTAGTGGGCCGGAGAGTTAGCGCATATGCAAAACGAAAAGTCGGTAGTGTCTGGTAAACAATTGCCCCAATGTGAACACAGACTCGACGTAAGAAGTTGCTACCTCCCACAGAGGTGCTAAATGCTTTCGCGACAAAGTTGCAAAGGATCGCCAGGAGTTGCCGCAGTGAGCAGCCTCCATTACACATTGAGGGCCTGCAGAGACTGCCAGAGTAATCCCATTTAGATGTTGGCCTAGTTTACTTTTCAAAATGTGTTTATTTTTCCTTTTCCTTTTTTAATTTCTGTGTTTTTGTCCTAGTTTGCTTATGTGTGTTTTGTCATATTTTTTTATTTTAATGTCAAATGTGTGGGGTTAGGAGGATGCTGTGGGGGTATGGGGTGGGTTGGATTTTGGTGGTGGGGACGGGAGTGGTGTTTGGTGGGTGGACTGTTATGTTCATTGTGGGCGTGTATGGGAAGGGAATTAGATGTATACAATTCAAATTTTTCATAAAAAAAATATTAAAAAGATACATGCTAGATAGCCAGCTAGCTAGTTAGTGCCCCATCAGTATCTGTGACAAACATGCCTCTGACCTTATCTCGACTCCCTGGTCAAGTGACTTCATCTTGAGCTAGCTAGTTAGCCATTTTCCATACCTTGACCAATACTTTCTGTCAGTAAATCCTTTGAAACCTAGCTCCAATTCAGTGACTGAGAAATTTTCTGTGACCCATTATTTTTAATTTGACATTATAGTAATCCAAGTATATACAAAAACAAATATACATGCTAGGGCATGTTATTTGGCTACACCGACTAGTTGAGTGCCCGCTTTGCCCCAAGCCAATATTGTCAGATATTTAGCCATTTCACCATCTAACGGTACTTAGGTCAATAATTCTTACCAAGGCATCTGAGTTACTCCACCTACCTAGCTGGTACAGAATGGTACAGAATGAGCAATATTGTGTCAATTATTATTTTGTGCTAGTGCTAGACCTTCTGGGTCTATGTGAAACGTAGATGATTTAATAAACATAGTAATCATCTTCTTGGCTGGAGATGGCACTCTTTACAGTAAACTCTTTCCTGGTTACCATTTGCCAAATATCTCTCAACATCTTTCCTGGCTACATTTTCTGCTACTGTAGCATTTTCTTCCTTGCTCCTTCTCCTTTTCTCTGCCTTCTTTCCCATCTGATAACTTTCTAATGTCTCTCATTTGGTGGGGTTCTTTAATTCTAGCCTTCTCTTTCTGTCCCTTGATGTAAGCAAGATCTTTCAAAAAGCAACATGTTTTTTTCTCTACTGCAGAAACAGTTAATGTGGGCAGTTCAGACACCAACAGCTCTCGCCCTTTCCCAACCAGATTACTCAAATGAGAACTTGATGACTATCTTGTTCTGACTTGAGCCATTTCTTCCACAAGCAATTATTTTATAAATCAGTAAAATTCTCACTCAGTCCATCCCTTCTCTTTAAGAACAAAATGGCGGACTGGATTTCAGAAAAGATGTTATTATTGCTGTTTTTTTGCCTCATTTGGGGCTTAACTTCGGTTACTTTGAAGATGATGCCATTTTGTGTCTGGACATTGTGTTTCACAACATGAAATATCAACTTCCTGGATCCCCATTTCCCAATAGAAAGTTCAACTACTCAACTTAACTTAAACTAACCATAGGTCAGATTTTCTAAATATATAGGGCTAAATGAATTAAAATTATATTTCTCACTTGATAAACCTCCTCAAACCATATTATTACAATTACTGAGCTAGATGGTACAACAAAAAATGTAGTTTATACAGAATAATAGCAAAAAAAATAAAAAAAATATTCAACTACAAATTGTTGTAGGTTAGGGCTATCATTATTGTAAAAAATAATCTGATTTGTGTTCTACACACCAAAAATACATTATTTGAACACCCTTCTCAATTGATTTACAAAAATACAGAGTATGGCCCACCCTAATGCCACGCGGACCCCCTCAAAGTTTTCTTACTATTAAGTTGATGTTTGATTTATATGTGCTTGATGTTGTTTCTTAATTTCATATCATCAGTGACCTAAACAATGTGTACACTAATTCAGCAATTTCTGTTATTGCTTTGGTTAGTTTTGGAGGCTTTTAAAATAGTAATATGGGTATGGGACTGGAATTTGCACTGCTGTAAAATCCTCAGTTTTGGGAATGAGATATCATTTGGATGTTGGCCTTCAATCGTTGGAACCATTCAGTGTTGTGAAATCAGGTGAGACTGGCCAATCAATGGGTTTCATTTAAATTAAGTGCTGAGACACAATTAAAACATGCAGACAGAGCAGGGCACTAGTGCTGGAGGGGAATTAGGGACAGGCCTATCATCTGTCTATTTCCCGAGTTGCCTCCCACAAATACAGCACAACAAACTCACAGAAAATGTTACTGGGCTTTAATTTCCAGGTTGGTACATTGTGAAAATGTGAAATCTGATGTTATTACACTGTAATCATCACAGTATTTAGATGATAATATAACTGTGTTGATAATACTTCTCTACAAAATGTATTACAAAATAGTCTACAAATTCCCATGTGATCATAAATTTCATCTTAAAATTTTTGATAACAGAAAGATAAGAACTTTTTCTCAAAATGTAAAAAAAATAACAAAGGAACAAAGAAAAAAGATTGTTCAAAGCATAGAAATGCTGCCAAGACAAGGTTAATGAAAATGTTATGTACAGTCCTATGCAAAAGTCTAGGCACCTCTGACAATTTCCATGATTTTCATTTATAAATAATTAGGTATTTGGATCAGCAAATAATTTTGATCTATCAAATAACTGAAAGACACAGTAATATTTCAGTAGTGAAATTAGGATTAGTAGATGAACAGAAAATGTTCAATATGCATCAAAACGAAATTCGTCAGGTGCATAAATTTGGGCACCCGAACAGAAATATCACATCAGTATTTAGTTGAGCCTCCTTTAGCTGAAATAACAGCCATTAGACACTTCCTATAGCCTGTAACGAGTGTCTGGATTCTGGATGAAGGTATTATGGACCATTCCTCTTTGCAAAATATCTCCAGTTCAGTTAGGTTTGATTGTTACCGAGCATGGACAGCCCGCTTCAAATCACCCCACAGATTTTCAATGATATTCAGGTCTGGGGACTGGGATGGCCATTCCAGAACATTGTACTTGTTCTTCTGCATAAATGCCAGAGTAGATTTTGAGTAGTGTTTTGGGTTATTGTCTTGTTAAAATATCTAGCCCCGGCATAACTTAAATTTTGTGACTGACTCCTCTACATTATTCTCAAGTATCTGCTGATATTGAGTGGAATCCATGCGACCCTCAACTCTAAGAAGATTCCCAGTACCAGCATTGGCCACACAGCCCCACAGCATGATGGAACCCCCACCAAATTTTCCACCAAGTGTTTGTCTCGGAACACTGTGTTCTTTTGCCACCATGTATAACACCCCTTGTTATGACCAAATAACTCAATCTTTGTTTCATCAGTCCTTAGCACTTTCTTCCAAAATGAAGGTGGCTTGTCCAAATGTGCACTTGCATACCTTTGTGACTCTGTTTGTGGGTGCAGCAAAGGCTTATTCCGCATCACTCTCCCATACAGCTTCTCTTTGTGCAAAATTTGCTGAATTGTTGAACGATGCACAGTGACACCATCTGCAGCAAGATGATGTTGTAGGTCTTTGGAGGTGGTCTGTGGGCTGTTTTGACCATTCTCACCATCCTTTGCATCTCTGAAATTTTACTTGGCCTCCCACTTCTGGCCTTAACAAAAACTGTGCCTGTGGTCTTCCATTTCCTCACTATGTTCCTCACAGTGGACACTGACAGCTTAAATCTCTGCGATAGATTTTTGTAGCCTTCCCCTAAACCATAATGTTGAAAAATATTTGTTTTCAGGTCATTTGAAAGTTGTTTTGAGGCCCCCATTGTTGTCATTCTTCAGAGGAGTGTTAAAGAGAACAACAACTTGGAATTGGCCACCTTAAATACCTTTTCTCATGATTGGATGCACCTGTCTATGGGGTTCAAGGCTTAATGAGCTCACCAAACCAATTGTGTGTTCCAATTAATCAGTGCTAGGTAGTTACAGGTATTCAAATCTACAAAATGAAAAGGGTGCCCAAATTTATGCAAATTTCGTATCAAATTTTGTTTTGATGCATATTGCACATTTTCTGGTAATCCAATTAAAATTATTTCACTACCGAAATATTACTGTGTCCTTCAGTTATTTGATGAATCAAAATGAAATTGTTGATACAAACACCCAATTATTTATAAATTAAAATCATGGAAATTGTCAGGGGTGCCTAAACCTTTGCATACGACTGTATGCATACTGTATATACACAAACATGAAAAGTGTATTTGTATAATATTCCATCCATCCATCCATCCATTTTCGTCCGCTTATCCGAGATCGGGTCGCGGGGGCAGCAGCTCCAGGAGGGGACCCCAAACGTCCTTTTCCCGAGCCACATTAACCAGCTCCGACTGGGGGATCCCGAGGCGTTCCCAGGCCAGGTTGGAGATATAATCCCGCCACCTAGTCCTGGGTCTTCCCCGAGGCCTCCTCCCAGCTGGAGATTATTTTATGCAATATATTATTATCAGACACTTTTAATTCATTATGTATGTCATTCATTCTCACTAGACAGGAACAGGATTTAACTGTAAGTTACATTACCTGAATACTACGATACATTGCAGCCAGTGGAATGTGATATACTGTACTGTTCATTGTGTATTCAAAAACATTAAGCACATACTGTACACACCACTGTATCAGCAATTGAAATATTATTTAATCTTAACTGAACATTGCATTAAATCCCATATTTTGGCCCCTAATAATGGAATTCCAATTGCTTTAAGGTAGAAAATAATTATTCTTAGTTTGTTGCTTGGCAGTGTTTTCAGACTGAGGAAGTCCAAAAGGCACTAGTTCTTTTCCACAGTGGTAGAGTCTACCCATACCAGTCCTCCTCACTTAGCCTGGTCCAGCAAACACTATCACCCAAGCACCCCACCTAACTTCAGACCAGCAAATATCCCTCCACCTAGAGGGCAGAAGGGGAAGAAGAAAAGAACAAAGACAAAAAAACATTATCTTCCAATTTATATTTGATTTGCAACATCATCTCATTCACAATGATGCTGTACTCCCTCGTACACCCAAGATTGCGTGGTCACTCGCCGTTAGTCTAAACCTAACTAAATATTAAAATGTTTTTATGAATTGACGTTACATTAAATTTTGCGTTCACTTCACACATAGGTGTTAGATACTGTTAGATACTGTTGTCTTTCCTGATGGCGCCACAAATGGTCACCTTAGTGTAGTGGTGCGCAAAGGTTTGTCTTATTTTGTCAGTTAATTCAATTTGTGACAGTTCTCGGATCGTTTTCACAAGAAAAGAGGTTATAAACATCAGGGAATCAACTCCTGTGGATTTATTTCCAAGTTTTTCTGCAACATCAGTGGAATTACTGTACATTCTGTTCAAAGGTATACTGCACTTTTTTTTATGTATTCGAGTCAAACTTTCATTTAAAAGCATAATTAGGGTGCAAACGCCACTTAAAATATTCCTTATATTTGGTTTTGGTCAAATCGCCTTTTGAACTTGAGTGATATGGTCACTACTATGATAGCATCAAAATTGCTTTTTTTAAAACACTAAGAATGCTCGACACAAAATGAAACTTTGCTCAAAGTATCACCAGGGTCTGTACAAATGAACTCGAGCATTGAGAACGTAGGCCAAAAAGTCACTTCTAAAAAGAGTCTGCTTATTATCATAAAGTCCTGGCTGATTGATTTTTCCCAACTAAAAAAATACCTTTTTTAAAATATAAATTACAAACTTTGTCTAAGATGCTGTGTCTGTAGATTTTACAGTGAAAAATTGTCAAACCATGATGGACGTAAAATCAAAATAGTTTGAATACAGTTTCTGTAACAGTGAAACACTGCAAATTTATTTATCAGCCAAAACATACATTTTTGCATCTCTTTTCTGTTAAAAAATACATTACTCCACTATTAAGTATATTCTTGCACTGTGTTCATAATGGAAATGTGCTGTAAGTACTGTATAGGTAACAGCCAACATTCTTTAAGATTTCCCAGAATACACGATATGATGCACGTTTTGTTTTTCGGAAAGGTTTGTTTTAATATATTTTGTACTTCAAGCATTTATGCATTGATCACTTTATGTTTCATTATTTAATAATACTAACAATCTTTACTTTTCATACTCAATAAAAACTCTAAGTCATTACCTTTATTCCAACTATTACTGAGATGTGTGTTCCCATAAATGGAGTTTAGTTAGTTTTGGTCAATTAGTGAGTGATTCACCATTAAAGTTATTTTGAATGCAGGTTGTGGGTGATAAAATTTTTGTTCTTCTTGTTCTGGTTTTGCTGATATTAACTTTGCTTTCATGAGTACTATATTCTGAATATAAGTCTTTTGATTTATGTAGTACTGTTTCCTGATTTAGCATTATCAGGCGTGCCTGTGCCTTAATTTCTGTATAAGCTCTCTTTTGTTTGTTTGTGTTTTAGTGTTGACCAAGTATAGGCGCTGGCTCTCAGTTAGGTTTATCTATGCATCGTGTTTGGTTTACAATACATGCAAAAAATATTTTTACAATGTGTATTTTTACGGTTAAATATGGCAAAATACATGTATTTGTACGGTCTAATATAGAATTAGATACAGAAATTACATGTAAAATCAACAGTACTAGTCCTTTTACCGTAAAAGTGCAAAATGTTCTACAGTATTTATTATGGTAAAGTGCTGGCAACCACAGCTGCTGTTTATAACCATAAAGTACTGGCAACTGTAACGATCCCTGACCCCGTCCCTTTTCCATAGTTGTTTGTATGTTTTCAATGTTCCTATGTCTTCTGTATGGCCAGCATCCTTCCTGGTGGTTTTTTGTCTCCCTCTTGTGGTTTGTCTTGATCAGTGTCTTGTTCCCTTCTGTTCAGGTAGTCATTATCAGTATATGTAATTCAGCTGTGTCTCATTTGTCTCCCTAGTCCCTCTGTAATTAAGTCCCTGTGTTTGTTTATTTCAGTGCTGGGTCATTAACGGACATGAGTCCCCACTTCACCCATGTTACCTGTTCCTAGTGTTTCCTGCCTGCCTTTTGTGAGTACTAGAAACATATCTCAGTTGGTGTTATAGTCTTTCTGTTTACGTTACTCTCGTTTTTGGTTTAGCATCTAGTCTTTTTGGGTCTACTTGTTGTTAAGTGCTGTATCAAGCCTGTTAACCACGGCCTGTTACCCATTGAAGGGAATAAAGCCTAAGTATGTTTTCTATTTTATATAACCACGTGAAGTGCCTGCCTTATTTTCCTGCCTGAACCCACACAGTATATATATATTGACCCATCTTCAGGTATCCTTATCACTATGCCGAAGCCGACTCATTACAGCATCCACAGCTGCTAGTTCTTTACCGTGAAAACAACTGTATTTTTTTACAGTGTACTTTTTCAGTTCGTAAATAACACAGTCATTAAGCAGTACATTTTCTGTTATTTTACTGACATTTCCTTCAAGACACAGTAAATGTCTATTAACACGCAGAGATGATATTACTTTGTAACAGACATCTAATGTGTATATATGGAATTTTTGTTATTATCTCGAAGGAAGTGTCCGTAACAATAACAGAAAGTACTGTTAATTTGTTGCCAGTACTTTGTTTTTCACAGATATTTTTTATAGTGTAAGATTAAATTATGATAATCGACATTATGGTTTCTAGCAATACATTGTCAGTAATACATTGTCAGTAATACATTGTCAGTAATACATTGTCAGTAATACATTATCAGTAATACATTATCAGTAATACATTGGCGCTAATGCAGATTGCAACTTGCTTTGAAACCTTGCTGTTAACTCGATCTAAGCCTCACCTAAACCCTTACCCTAACCTTAACCACTCAGAAACCTTGCTGTTCATTCAATCTAAGCCCTACCCAAACCCCTAACCTTAACCACTCAGAAACCTTGCTGTTAACTCCATGTGACATGTGTAATGTCTACGCTACTTACTGTTCTCGCAGTAATTTTGGAAGTAGGCGTAACTTCAACTACTAAGGGACATGACTAAAAGTGGGCATAACTTCAACGGGCGTAATTCGAAGTCTTGCAGGCTCCAGACAGATACTATTTTCATGGGTCCGTATTGGAGTTCACTTGCAAGCTGTGCAAGTGAACTCCGATCTGGTCTCATTTTGCAGATCTGTTCCAGAGTCTGTTTGCTATGCCATAGCTCTGTTAAAGCTACATTGTGTATTTGTTTTAGTTGATTCTTTGCAAAAACCTTTGTTCTTTCAAAAATATGTGCTCATTCATGTGTAATTACTTCCGCCAACTAATCAAAGTATTTTCGTAAGAATAGAATCTTCCATTCACAATACATACATACAATGGTGCCGCTCGAGTTGCGGCAGTCATGTTATGCCTCCATCTTTAAAATACATTAGCCAAAGAGGGACATACCTGGAAATTCATGCTCTGCCTTTCGCGCTTTACATTAGTGGCAGCGTGACGAATGCCAGGGGGAGATTACTCATGACTGCCGGCAAATTTCAAAGTCCTTTGAAGATGTAAGATCATGCCTATTCTCGAGGACATGTAATGGCAGCGCTGGACTAAGCTGTACAGTAGGCAAGAACGTTCTCCTGGCAACACAAACTCTGATTTTCGATTTCAAAATAATAGCGCTCGTGGTTCATTGTAATAATCATTGTTAATTCATTGCATAGTGTTCATGTTTTGCTAAAATTTGTTATTTATTGGAGTAAAACAGACTCTAGTGAAAGTTTTTCAAATGTAATCGTGTTTTCACATGAGACACTGACAATTTATTCAATCAAATTGTGTGTACAACATATTTGTTACTTTTATTAATAAAACATGTTAAATTATTATTTTTTGCTATCACATGCTCTTATTGTTTCTTTACACAATACAATTGCATTTGGTTACAATTCACAGGCTGTGTAGTGAATTAACAATGATTATAGCAATGAATTAAAATGAGCACTATTGTTTTGAAAGAAAAAACTAATATCCAAGTTCTCGTTGCTGGCAAAATAACATGAGGGGCTATGGTATTCAGTGCTTGTCATATACAATTTCACCACTAGATGGGAGCAATTCTTACACAATGAAGCTTTAATCGATATTTAAACTTTAGAAAGACCATTAGCTCGTAAATGTCTCTGAGTCTGAAGTCCTTCTGTATTCCCACCATGACTTTCTGCAGCTAAATTATTTCATCACAGTTTAAAATAAAAACGATTTACAGGAGCTGACCCCACCTGGCTAGTTTGCTCCATAATAAACATTCAAGGCAGCTTACCCTCCGCCAGTTGACGGAAAATCGAGGCAGATCTATCTCTAAACTGATAACAGCATGGGCGTCGAAAGCATTTCTAATGTGGGGGGGGGACAAACTGGCAGAGTTCGGGTGTCCGCTGCCACACTGGCTACTGACCAACACCTCTCTTGACGGCTGCCACACAGATTCCACAAACTCGTCGCTACCACTCAGAAGATCTCTCTGTCACTCAGAGAGTGACGGCAGCTGGTACTGATGATTGACTGAGATCTATTGGGTAACAGAGATGTGATTCCTGCCTCAAAGTTAGGCAATTAAGGTAATAGAATGACTGAAGTAAATTAGCGTGAATAAACAAAGGCAGATATTCAACATGTGACGAGCCCAGATCCCTGAGCCAGCTGATGCCCTAATTGGGGAGATTGTGACATCGCGGTTTCCTGTACTTCATTGTGCAAAATGATTTATTTCTGTGTGTCATCATTTTATCTTCTAAAAATGAAACAACATCCACAATATTTAAATATTTTGAGTGAGGAGTAGATGTAATTTCATGGATTAAAACATGATATTTCTTTGTGGAAATCAGTTAAAATAAGTTAGTAAATAATGTATGTTTTAATGTCATGTGAGATTTTGTGGGGGTTTTTTCTCCAGAAATTTTGTAAGTGTAGCAGAATTAATGATTCCACTTGCCATCAATGTCATTGTGTATTCATGTCAATTTACATATTAGATTAATATTATTATTATAAGTCATCTGTTTTTATATATTTTTTATATATACTGTTAACTATATTTTTTATGTAATACTTTTACCTTGTTTTGAATTGGATTAATTTCCGGAAAGTAACTACAAAAACACATGATTGACATGGAGACCTGGTATTGTAACGTTCCCCAGTTCCTCTTCCCTGAGAACTACAGCTTCCTTATCCAAGACTGCTCAGAACTACAATTCCCATAACTCGGACTCAATCACTCAAATTCCATTCACCTGCTTCACTCTACTCTCCATATATTCCAGCACTTCCCAGTTCCTCTTTGCGAGGTATTGTAAGTACACACCCTACATTCTGAGCGGCTTTATGGTTTATTGCAGTGGTCCTCAAACCCTTCCATGGAGGGCCTAGTGTATGCACTTTTACCTTGTACAAGCCTGATGGAGTAGCTCACTAATTGGTTTAGGATCTCCCCTCACCTGGCAGTCTAGGTCCTAATTATGCTCTAATTGAAGGGAAAGACCAAAAACCAGCATACACTAGGCCCTCCATGGAAGGGTTTGAGGACCACTGGTTTATTGATTCCTGGTCGGACGTAGTGCTACTCCTTGAGTTTTGTGAGATGGCTGCTCCCGGCCCCAGTTCCAAGATGGCTACAGGCCCCAGTTCCAAGATGGCTACAGGCCCCAGTTCCAAGATGGCTACCGGCCCCAGTTCCAAGATGGCTACCGGCCCCAGTTCCAAGATGGCTACCGGCCCCAGTTCCAAGATGGCTACCGGCCCCAGTTCCAAGATGGCTACCGGCCCCAGCTCCAAGATGGCTACCGGCCCCAGCTCCAAGATGGCTACCGGCCCCAGCTCCAAGATGGCTACCGGCCCCAGCTCCAAGATGGCCACCGGCTCCAGTTCCAAGAAGGACAACATACTTACTGTGTTAAGGAGAGACCCAGAAGTGGATGGGATCTATCGGGAGTGGATGACCCAAGGCGCCCAAGCACTCAGTGACCATCCAGACCTGGTTAGCCAGTTCTTTTCGTGGAGAGCCGGTTTTGGGTCACTCAAGAAGGAGGCTGAGACATTCCTGTTGAAGCGGCTGCTCACCCGATCCCCTCATCTACTGACCTGTTTGGAAGCTGCCATGGCCCTTCAAGAACCTCGGTCTTCCTTCGGGGCCCCTCGATGTCCTGTCAGGACCCTGAGAGCACAGGTTCGGACGCCTATAGGTCGAATGGGTAAGGTCACTCTCGTGCCGGGGCCACAAGAGGCCGCTGTTCCCGCTCCACGTCCACAAGAGGCCGCTGTTCCCGCTCCACGTCCACAGGAGGCTGCCGCGCTCGCTCCGCGGCCACAGGAGTCCGCCGCGCTCGCTCCGCGGACACAGGACCACGCCACAGGACACCAGGCGGCAGAAGACCCAGGCAGGAGACCGTAGCGGCGGAAACCAGGCCGGCGAAGTCACTCCAGGTCTTCCTTCGGGGCCCCTCGATGTCCTGTCAGGACCCTGAGAGCACAGGTTCGGACGCCTATAGGTCGAATGGGTAAGGTCACTCTCGTGCCGGGGCCACAAGAGGCCGCTGTTCCCGCTCCACGTCCACAAGAGGCCGCTGTTCCCGCTCCACGTCCACAAGAGGCCGCTGTTCCCGCTCCACGTCCACAAGAGGCCGCTGTTCCCGCTCCACGGCCACAGGAGGCCGCCGCGCTCGCTCCGCGGCCACAGGAGGCCGCCGCGCTCGCTCCGCGGCCACAGGAGGCCACAGGAGGCCGCCGCGCTCGCTCCGCTGCCACCAGAGGCTGCTCAAGCCTCCCGGCCACCGGTGTCCGCCCTTGTCCTCGTGCCATGGGCTGCCCCTGTCCCCGTGCCTGCCCTTGTCCCTGAGCCAGCCCAAAAGCCCCTGCATTTTCCTGCTCCCGTTCCTATGCCTATGCCAGTGTTGGCCCCAGTCCCCGTGCCCTTGGCAGCCCTGGTCCCCGTATCTGCCCCGACCGCTGTCTCTCTGTCTATGTCTGTCTGTGCTTCTGTGACTGTCCAGGTTCCTGTACCTGCTTCTCTTCCGGTGCCTGTGATCACTCTGCCCGCCTGGTTTCCACCGCTGCTGCCTCCACCGTCCGGTCCGCTGCTGCTGCCTCCGTTTTCCGGCACGCCAAAGCTCCCTCCACCTGCCTGGTCTGCTCGTCTGCTTCGCCCTGGAGTGACTTCGCCGGCCTGGTTTCCGCCGCTATGGTCTCCTGCCTGGGTCTTCTGCCGCCTGGTGTCCTGTGGCGTGGTCGCTGTTAGGCGCCTCTGGAGCTGCGCCTTGGGGGGGGATTCTGTAACATTCCCCAGTTCCTCTTCCCTGAGAACTACAGCTTCCCTATCCAAGACTGCTCAGAACTACAATTCTCATAACTCGTACTGGGAATTGTAAGTACACACCCTACATTCTGAGCATCTTTATGGTTTATTGATTCCTGGTCTGACCTAGTGCAACTACATTAGTTTTGTGAGTTTTGGATTACCCTTTGTACCGTTGCCTGAATTTCTCTGTCTTGCCAGTTGCTGAACCCTGTTAATTCTGAGAACCTTCCTTGTGTACCAACCCCTGCCTGTCTTGAAAACCTTGTGTCTGCCGAGTCCCTGCCTGTTTGAGAATCTGAGCTCCAGCTACCGACCAGCCTGTCTGAGTAACTGTCTCCCTGTTCTGACCTACGCCTACATTGATTACTGATCATTGCAATATCCCTATCTGACTCTGATATATTATCTGTAAACTGCTGGTGGTTTGCTTCATTTACTCTGGGAATATAATAAACATATTTTGAATTTTATATTCTGCCTGAGGCCCACCATTACAGGTAAAGTGCGGCGGCCTCTTTGAGCCCCTGCAAACTTGAGCCGTGCATCCCAATTATTACAGTTTGCATGTGGCATCTCCATGGTAAGTTGCCTTAATATTAGCCCCATAATATGCTTGTTTAAATTGTCTTTTTACCGGTATAAGTGTGTTCTCTATTTATTTATCTTCAGCTTTCAGTTATTTGAGTAAAGTCGAACTTGATTCTTTCATTGTTTTAGATGTTTTTCTGTTAATTTGTATCGTGTTTTTGCTAACTTCATGTTAGCTAAATTTAAGACGTTCTCAATTGTTTTACCATTTCTTATGAGGCTGTGCTGTGACGAAATTTGGGGAATGACTGTAACTATTTTCCTGTGTTGCTCACCAGATAATAAACGGCTGGTTGGATCCAAAGAGAAAAAGTGTACCTGTTCAATTAATAAACAAAATGTACGAGAGAGAGTACACAACTGCTACATAAACTTATTTTAATCAATGGACTTTGTGCCATGGCATGTGACTTTGTGCCCTAAACATTTTTGTGAAACCAAAGGCCAAATGGCCTTGCCCCTTATAGATACTGTCTGCGATGTTTGTAATTGCAAAACTATTTTAGCCCCCCATTTAAGTATGGATGTGTAGTATATTGCACATCTAAGTAGAATCATTGTCTTACCATAGTTAGACTCAAACCCCATGGCGTTCTCTTACCAAGCGTCAGGCAGGGAATTCCCAACAAATGTTTGAATTATGGTTTGCTTATGTACTGTAGGGGAATTCCCGTTGACGGAGCTATCAATAAAACCTGAGCTATACAGTGATGTCTAATGAGTTTTGATAGCAAGCACAACCTCCAAACACAGGAGAACAAGAGAGAAAATACAAACCTAGACACTTCAGAGGATTAAACTACCGGTAAGTCCAGAGCGGGGACCCATTTTAGCTCTAGGGAATTCACATTCTTTAGAACCTAGAGTCCTAAATAGTTCTAGATAGTTCTAAATGTTGTCTAAAATTGCAGAAGGCATCTTTTAAATTATGAAATTCCAAGCCTGCTGTAGATATAAATATACATATACCTGTTCATTTACTGTAAATATCCTGTTCAAAGTCTGCTTATATCCTGCACCTTAAAATGTTAATGCTTACATTTCTGTGATTTATTAACATAAAAGACATGCACCAATAGACCAGAAAAAAATCTTTTTTTGGTGACACTTGGTAATAAATCTCTTTCTGATTCTGATACTATTAGATACTGTTAGATACTGTTTGACTTTCTGTTGGAGGTGACCAAGTCACATTTGGACCTTCCTAAAAAAATTCATAGAGGTAATATGGGGTTTCCCCGCTGGTTTTGGCAAAGTTCTCCAAGAATGTGCTGATTTTGTCAATGATTTAAAATAATTAAAACAGTGAAACTAAACACTTTGGGCTGGTGAACTAACTTGCATGTACTTATTCTTTTTAATAATTTATTTTTTGTGATTTTTTTTCTAAATGTTCTCCTCCCAACTGGTCCAATCCAATTTCCCACTAACCCTGCCTTGTTGCAGATGCAGTATGGTGAGTGGCGCACGCATGGTTCATCCAAAAACATGT
Organism: Umbra pygmaea; assembly: GCA_016801145.1. NCBI lineage: Eukaryota > Metazoa > Chordata > Actinopteri > Esociformes > Umbridae > Umbra > Umbra pygmaea. The sequence goes on along the minus strand of JACXGM010014664.1, from coordinate 4,402 downwards.
AGCCAAGCTGGCCATTTCTTTTTGCACTGCTCATCCAACACGGAAGCCTTTAGTCAGATTATGCACGGGAGGATTACGCTCACCATCTATACTTCTACTAAAATTACAGCTGTTCAATCTGCACACAAGGAGTCACTGGAGAGTGACGTGGCAGGATTATCTGACTTATATATCCCAAATCCTGGGCAGCACTATGCAAATTTGTGCTGCCTTGTGCTGGGGTCTGAGCAAAGTTGGAGAAGCCATAGTCAGGCTCGCTCGAAGCACTTACTGTCATGATGTAGATTGTCCTGCAATGCAGTGACTTAGCCCACTATGCCATGCGGACCCAGCTTGCAAGTTCTGAATTCGAGCAGCGCTTAGTGTACTGCTAGCTGCGCTTATTGGCAATGGTTGTTGCAGCAGGCCTTTCTGACTTTAAGCCTATAAACTCTGAAAATTAGGGGCACTTGGTGGTGTAAAAAAACATTTTGAGTCTTCACATTATAATTGTTTGGATTTATCTTGTTTATTGGTCACCACTGTGCAATGGTTGGAATAGCATCTTTGTTTTACAATGGTTTGGTGAATACTCTGCCCTTTACCAATGCTGTGCCCTCAAACGGCTTTGGAAAATTTGACACTATGATTGGTTTTACAGTAAATGGCTCCTGGGATACTCTCCTTATATTTTTTATGGAAAATCCACAGCAATGTTCATATTATATAATATAATGCATGCTTAATGTGGGGCATGCAATGCTCAGAAAAAGGAATGACCATGTCCTGTGATAGTGTAGCTATGGTCAATCTCAGTAACACGCCAATCAACAATTCCTGTCTTGACATTTCTCAGGTGTATTACAGTACATTTATTTGTAATATGAATACTTTCATGCTCAAACTGATATATGGTACCTTCCAGGCTTAGTGACATGAGGCTCTCTCTTGTTTTCAATTTCAACAATTCACAGTTGCTCCAAGAATCGATGCTGGTTTGGTTTGACATGTTCACAGAGCCCAGTGATTGTTTAGATCGCACTGCAAACATGATTTTGTTCACTGACCCCTATTTTTCTCAAAACAATTTCCACACACACTACAGTGGCCATCCTCTCCCTATTCGTCCTGGATTATCTTTATTTTTGCTACATTCCTGACACCCGACAGACATCAGCTAGCCAATTAGCTTCTACCATGGCATCTTATAGCATATAGCCACGTTGAATGCCTGCACAGGAAAGCCTGAACAGACATCAGCTAGCCTATTAGCTGCTATCATCATACAGCATATAGCCACACCAGAAAGCCTGTGCTTTTCATTGCATAATAATATACCGGATTACTCTCCTCCCTAAATTCACTGGATTACTACAGCTAATCATCCAACTAGTAATTAGCTACCAGCTACCTAGCTGAGTTAGCCTACCTCTTGGATCTGTGCTAACACCATGAGCCTTGGCTAGGCTAGAGTACCTCTCATCCTACAAATTGTAACCCAGCGCCGACGTCTCGGACCTCTGTAGTTTCATCATGACTTCCCCGCCAACGGGATCCTCCAATGTGGCCCTTCAGCATGCCTTCCAACGCGATGTTGCCGACAGGACTCATCTACTAGCCTGCTGCCTGGACTAGCAGGCCTTCTAGCAACATCCTGTTAGACCTGACACCGTTCAAGCTACCAAGCTGCAGCCGGGACTCCGTTGCACTATACAATATACCCACTGGAATATTCGGTCTCCACAAACACTCAGCCCAATCTGTGAACTGATCTGAGCAGCTTCAATTAACCTATATACAGGAGGCACACATTACCATACGGTGACTCTATTTGACTCTCCACTACCAGTCAATGCATGCGCAGTTCATGCAGCGCTCTCCAGAATTAAACTCTGACCAGTTTTCGTATGTATCTGTTATTATTATTATTATTTTTTATTCACTCACTTATTTAACGTCTGTTCATTTCATGTCAATACGCCTTGTTTATTGTTATTTGAGTTAGTTGTTATTGTCTTATTTTACAGTAGATCATCTAGTCCCATTCAGTATACCTCAGATAAATTCTGCCCAATTCTGCCCAATGCTCTAAACGTCCAATTCTCAAAGCATTTTGCCGCACCCTTATACTACTTTTACTTTGCTCCTCAGGAGATGTTGAGCCAAACCCAGGCCCGGCAGCCAATAATGCCATCCCCACCCCCCAGGGGCTTTCTTATGCAGACTTCTGTAATAGTAAAAATCTTGGGTGCATATTAATATCAGAAGCCTACTTACTAAAATGGATCTAGTCACCGCCGTTGCTCATTCAGCCGAACCCGATATCCTGTGTCTGAATCCTGGCTCAGGAAATCCAATAAAAAAATCTGAAGTACCAATCCCTAACTAAAATATTTGGTAGTTAGGGATTATGTGAGGATGACTTCTTTGTTGAGGTGTTCTACTTACAGAGCCGATCACTGTCGGACGTAGTCAAGTCAGTCAATGTTCATGTACAGTTTTCTAGGCACTTATGGGTCCTGACATGGGTATTTAGTTGCTCCCCTATATGTACTGTTCATATAGTATAATATCTCTCTTGTGGTAATTGTTTATTTTCTGTTTCCACCTTACTACTATCACATGACTTCTGTTGACCAATAGATCACTATCAATTCATTGAAGCTGTTTCCAATTAATGTCATTAGTAATGTATTTAAGTTTAGTTTGAATGTTGTATAGCAGTTGGTCATTGTTTAATGTCAGTCTGTGCATGTTGTGTATCAGTGTTAGAAAATGTTTCGTGATTAAACACAGTTTATTTTCCATTACTCCTTACATGTTTGTCTCCACTCCTTCAAACCCATGGATATACTTTGTATGGTGATATACTTGCAATTGTGTCATATTATTAAACGTTTTTTCATATAACCCAGTGTCAAATCACATCTATGGTTTAATATCAGGTTCATCAGCTACTATTGGTTTGTTAACACATGCATTCAGCATGGATCAATTGAGATGAAAAACAATGTGTTTGTGTTATTGTTTAAACTCACCAATAGCTGCCACCCCAGCAATGGTACCAACAGTGATGCCAGCTATCTCTCCAGCTGTCAGTCCCTCATTCACATTTGAAGTGTCGCTTTGGTTCAATGTGGATGTGGATATGGAGGTGGCCCCAGTGGATGTGGAGTGGGCCATGGGGGAGGTGGCCCCGGGGGAGGTGGCCCCGGGGGAGGTGGCCCCGGGGGAGGTGGCCCCGGGGGAGGTGGCCCCGGGGGAGGTGACCCCGGGGGAGGTGAAGGTGGTCCCGGGGGATTTGGAGGTGGTCCCGGCTGTGCTGGTTGTATTTTCTGCGAGGGAACTGTATGTGTAGATAATGACTAATGATAAAAAAGAGGAAAGAGTTTACAGTCAAAACCTTAAAGCAACTTCAATTAAATCCCCAACAAGCATTTGTTCATTAGGTTTAAAAAAATGTATGATATAAATTAATAATATTTACATCTTCCTTTAAATAAATACCATGTATACATATTATTTATTCTGTATAACACACATACATACATACATACACACACACATACATACATACATACACACACACATACATACATACATACATACATACATACATACATACATACATACATACATACATACCGGTACATACACACACACATACACACACACACACACACACACATACTAGAGTGCGGATCGGGCCGCATTTTTTTGTCCAAACCGGCCCGCGTCCGATTGAGAACAGTAACCGAACCCGACCAGAGACCAACAAGCGGTAAGATCTTTATGTCCGAGCCCGACCAGAGCCCGACACGGTTAAAATCTGTATTTTTTCTCATACTAATGAATGACACATAGGCCTACGTTTGTTTGTGTGGAAATCACGCTTTTACTAAGCAACTGTAGAAAGGAATTATGAAATGTCAGATGAGCGCATCAGCGCACATGGGGCAACAAGCGCACGTTTACACAGGCGCGCACAAGAGGCCCAATTATATAGCCAATTTAAATTATATTAACATAGGCGTACCAAAAATGGCCCAAGATAGCATAAAAAAAAATATTCACACAAGAGTTTTCTTAATGAAATTCAAATCAACACGAGTGTCCCGAGTGAAGTAACATGTCAAGTTTTGGAGGACTAAAGGGCGGAGGAACGATGAGACAGACGCGAAGGATGGTAGATGAACAAAAAGGCACTTTAATAAAAGACTGGGGAAAATAAACAGCCACGATGGGCAAAACATATGACTAACAAAACAAGTCTTCAGAATAGCACAGGAATACTCGGAACAGGAATCAGGAATCGCGGAACACAGAACAGGACATCTAACAGCCAGGAACGTAACAGGGAACAAAGAACGAACAAGGGAGGGTTACAAACACACCAACTAAATACTAACTCTAATGAGGACAA
>JACXGM010014663.1:0-21923 GCA_016801145.1 Umbra pygmaea | reverse complement strand
TTCTGGGAGTTGTGGTAGCTCAAGTTTAAACGGATACAGAAGCCCCCCAGTGGATGCGAAAGGAACTGAAATATACTATCGGCTTTTCTCTGATATATTGAAAAAGAACAGATGTGTATATGACATAAATCATCTATGGTAACGTTTGTAAATGGTATACTATGAAACTGATTTACTGTGGAACACTCCTTTAAATATACTTTTTTTTTATTTTGGGATTAATTTAACCAGGCCAAGTAATTTGTTTGAATGAAAGGAATATTTAATGCAATGCATGTTTTATAGTCCTTATTTACTGTAAAGAACAGTGTTTTTCAATTGAGATGTATATTTGGGCAAATTGTGTCTCTTGTGATTTGAGTGAGAGAGAGTAGTTAGATATTGTTGTTTTTTAGTTGTTAGAGAATCTGAGCTGGTTATAACTATAAACATGTCTTATTCCTTTATGTTAGAAGTGAACCAGGGCATATATAAAGTTGCAAAATAACAAATACACTCTGAAGTTGACTGAGGTTATTTCAAGGGTGCAACACATACGAGCAAAACAATTGTTTCCCGACACGTAGAGGAAGTGTTTTGCGGAATGTGCACGTGTCATGTTATCTTAATCGCTTTCTGTAAATGTCTGAGATAAATAATAATAACAGGCAAGTCTGATGTTTAGCAATATTACAGTCTAATTTTGTCTTTAGATGCATTGGAGGATTTCCCATGATGATTCATCACCAGCACTCACCATTGTAGGCCTAGCTCTTCTTGTGTTTAACAACGTTGGAAAAGTGACTACAATGATTACAATGTTGATTACTATGTGAACAAAGGCTCATAAATATATTCATACTAATCAGATTTTTTGAAAAAGCATTACAGTAATTAGCCATTTATTTATAATATAGTGTTCTACACTCACCTAAAGGATTATTAGGAACACCATACTAATACTGTGTTTGACCCCCTTTCACCTTCATAACTGACTTAATTCTATGTGGCATTGATTCAACAAGGTGCTGAAAACATTCTTTAGAAATGTTGGCCCATATTGATAGGATAGGATCTTGCAGTTGATGGAGATTTGTGGGATGCACATCCAGGTCACGAAGCTCCCGTTTCACCACATTCTAAAGATGCTCTATTGGGTTTAGATCTAGTGACTGTGGGGGCCATTTTAGTACAGTGAACTCATTGTCATGTTCAAGAAACCAATTTGAAAGGATTCGAGCTTTGTGACATGGTGCATTATCCTGCTGGAATTAGCCATCAGAGGATGGGTACATGGTGGCCATAAAGGGATGGACATGGTCAGAAACAATGCTCAGGTAGGCCGTGGCATTTAAACGATGCCCAATTGGCACTAAGGGGCCTAAAGTGTGCCAAGAAAACATCCCCCAAACCATTACACCACCACCACCAGCCTGCACAGTGGTAACAAGGCATGATGGATCCATGTTCTGATTCTGTTTATGCCAAATTCTGACTCTACCATCTGAATGTCTCAAAAGAAATCGAGACACATCAGACCAGGCTCTTGCAAATTGTAGCCTCTTTTTCCTATTTGTAGTGGATATGAGTGGTACCCGGTGGGGTCTTCTGCTGTTATAGCCCATCCGCCGCAAGGTTGTGCGTGTTGTTGCTTCACAAATGCTTTGCTGCATATCGAATGTTTGTATCGAATGGTTATTTCAGTCAAAGTTGCCCTTCTATCAGCTTGAAGCAGTCGGCCCATTCTCCTCTGACCTCTAGCATCAATAAGGCATTTTCGCCCACAGGACTGCCGCATACTGGATGTTTTTCCCTTTTCACACCATTTGTAAACCCTAGAAATGTTTGTGCGTGAAAAACCCAGTAACTGAGCAGATTGTGAAATACTCAGACAGGCCCGTCTGGCACCAACAACCATGCCACGCTCAAAATGATAAGGTGCAGCCTTATATTTTGTTTATTTTCTTTGTTCCTGTCCATCCCCTTTTCCCATTTCATTATTACTATTGTTATTATTTATATATATATATAAATAAACACTTCCTAACACTGTATTTTCAAACAAGGCCATCTGCAGCGTCAGCGGAAACTGTGGGAGTCTCCAAACCATCCAAAAACTGAGTCATATTTGATGTGGGTGATGGAACTCAGATGTGTTATGTGAGTAATAGAAAGATGTGAAGGTGTCTTTAATCCTGATTCTTCAATTTGTGGAATCAGGGGGGTGGCAGCATGGCGAGTTAATCAGTGTGCCAGCAGATGCCTCGCCCTGTCACCGTGCTCATAGTATGTAGACCGCAAATGCAATAGTAACTTTTAGCATCTTTGGTGGATAAAAATTTAAATTCGGACTGCAAGTTCAGGAGCTGTTTATATAGCTTTAGAGATGGTGACTGAGGATATTGGTGTTCCAGATCCAGAATAGTTTTTGCAAGGTCCTCAAATTTTGCCTTCTGTGTTTTTTTTAGATGAGAAGAGTGAAATATAATCTCACTACTAAAATAGGCCTTAAGCCTATCTCATTAGAATACAGGAAGTTATCAATGGAAATATTGATGAAAGGGAAACTTTATCTATGATGCTGAAATTTAAAGGGATAGTTCTGTATTTTGCCAATGCACATAATTTACTTCCTTTGATATAAACTGTGGAAAACTGTGTTGAAGTCATTGTGTTCAGTTTTAAAATAAGATGCCATTTGCAATGACTAGAAGGCCATATGAAAATCTAGCATATTAGATGTACATCTGGCTCTGATGAAATAGATAGAGCTTGGTTGCCAAAATCTGAAAATATACATTTCAAAATTCCCCAACTTACATGTAACACAAAAGTACACATGATGACAATCTGATCTTGTTCAATAAATCTTTCTATTCAGACTTGCTAAAAAATATAGTTAGATTCTTACAATGAATGCATCCCAAACAACAACCAGGCTGGAAGGATACGCAGTGGTTCCCAACCAGGGGTACTAGGCCTATCAACAAAAGGTACTTGAGAAGACTCATTAATCAATATGCTTACTGATAAAATGCACATGAATTGGTACTCCAGGGGTACAGTGTAGCTGGTGGTGGAGTAAATAAAAAAAGGTTGGGAACCACTAAACTATAGAAACCACACTGAAAGCTATTACAAATGATAACATTTTACAATATCAGCTTAGACAGGTTTGCTGAAGTGTACTAGATATCCCAGAAACATCATTATGTCCAATTGCATCTCTTTCCACTGCATTGTTCCTTTAGAGTATATTACAATAAACATCATCAGGATATTTTGTTTGATAAATTGTCTTTCCAAAAGCTGTGGTGGCAGACTGGCCAGCATGCAGCTTTCCTGTTCTTCTGGCTGATTTTTATTTACAACAGAAGTATTTACAATCTGTAATTAATGCTAATGGCCCAGTCAGATCCGTCCACCTGAGACTGATCAAAAGCTACACAATTGACATGTGGATTGTGGGTAGGTTTAACACAAAGCAACATCTGTCCTAGCAATGTCAGTGGGAAGGACAAAAAGACGGGCGTGTGTATATGTTTGGCAGCCCTGTGTTTGCGGGGGTTTTGTGTGTATAAAACGTCCACTTGTTTGTTTGCTAGGCTGTAAAACAGAGGCTCACTTAGGCCTGACCTCTCTGCTTGGCAGTCGTTGCACTGTCACTGTTTTAGAAGATTAAACTAGAAACAACATCTTTTTACCATGCAAATGGAGGAGTAGGAATAGGATGAAAGCATCCCCCTCCCAGGGAGAGGCTATGTGTGTTGGGTTAGGAATGTGTGATGGAGGGTATGCAAGGTTTGTCATGTGGTAACCCTCATGGGCTTTATTTCTTTGTGCTGTACATGCACTTTTGATTTAGTATGTGTGTTGATTTCTGTGTATTTCTGTGTCTGTAATCTCAGTTCAGCCGCTGAGTCTTTGGCTGGTTTTTCTGATGGAGTAGGAAGCTCTCTTCCTTAGATCTGTGTGTCCTTTCCTTTCCACATAATTCAGTGACTGTACTGCAGCTCCAGTAGCAGTCAGGTCTCTAGCCAGCCTACGTATACAAATGTACCTGTACTGAACACCTACTTGTGACTGCTGTTCATTGACCCAGTGGCGCGTACACACTCCACTCCTTGTGTGGCGAAGTACAGCTCCAACACCATCATTGTGTTTGCCACTGACATGACGGTGGTGAGCCTGATCAACAATGGCAAGCAGACCGCCTACAGGGAATATGTCAATAACCTAGCAACATGGCGTCAATCCAACAGCCTCACCCTGAACGTCAGCAAAACCAAAGCTGGATTGCAGGAAGCAGAGAGTAGAGCATGCCCCATCTTCATTAACAGGGCTTAGGTGGATTGGGTTAAAGTCAAAATCATGAAGAAAGCACCGCAGTGCCTCTTGAGGAGGCTGAGACACTTTGACATGAGCCCTAAGATCCTCACTAAGTTCTGCTGCACCATCGAGAGCCTCCTGGGTGGCTGCATCAAAGCCTGTAACGGAAACACTCTCTTCACTCAGTGAGTGGTGCGGTTGGCCCAGTACATCACAGGGACTAATACACACTCTCCAGGAGCTCTACATCACATGCTGCTGGAGGAAGGCCCAGGGAATCATGAAAGACACCAGTTACCCAAACCACAAACTGTTCAATCTAATGCCACATGGTAAGCGATACTAGTACAACGAAGTACACACAAAAAGACTGAAGTGCAATTTCTAACCACAAGCCATAAAACTACTTCATACCTAAACTGATACTCTATACCAGTAGTCATCAAACTTTTGTAGCCCAAGATCACATTTTCATTCAAAACCTAAGTCGAGATCTACCATTGAAAGAAAATTGAAAATAACATGTAATCTTAAAATGTATTTTACTATTAAACCATAATTCTGTCTGTAAGCACCAACAATGACAACCTTAATAAACAAAATAGTTAAGTCAAAAATATTATATAACTATGCTCACTAACAGGCTTCGCACACAAATGCATGCATATCAATAATATTACATTTTAACAAGGCACATGAACCAAGTGTACCAATATTCATCACACACAAGCATAACAATATTATTGCATTTTAGTATCTTAACTATCAATAACCATCAACAGATACACACACGCACACACAATATTGAACAACTATTTCAATGACAAGATGCATAAATTAATGTAAATGCACTGTAGTTTTGAATTGTAGAAATATGACTCAGCAAATTAAGAGAGGCTAAATATGTGTCAACAGCAGCAGTGTCTGTCTGTCTGTCTGTCTGTCTGTCTGTCTGTCTGTCTGTCTGTCTGTCTGTCTGTCTGTCTGTCTGTCTGTCTGTCTGTCTGTCTGTCTGTCTGTCTGTCTGTCTGTCTGTCTGTCTGTCTGTCTGTCTGTCTGTCTGTCTGTCAATGTGATGGATGAGACTGCACACTATCGGCAAGTGAGTTGTAGTCATGCTCATAGTTCAATACAGCCAGTCTAATGCAGTCTGTTAGATGTGCTTCAGTAAGGCGAGAACGGTATTTGTACTTTATTATTTTCATCTGTGAAAAGACCATTTCACACAGGTATTTAGATCCAAAAAAGGCCTTCATCTTTATCGCGCAGGTTGAAATTAGTGAATACTTCTCTCTACTCACAAGTCCCCAAAAGTCCTTGTCTCTCGATCTATCTTTCAACTCAATGTCACTTTGTAAATCAATAATTTTCAAGTCCACTCCCGTTGGTAAATCAAACACTTCCTGCATTTTAGTGGACAGCTGTTCAATATCAAAGGAAAAGACTGGATTTGAAATAAACAAGACAACTTGCTCCATCTGATTTACCTCCTCAAATCTCTGGTTGAATTCATTCATCAGCTTGTTAATATGGTTACAGAAATGTTCAGGGTTAAAAGTGTTTTTGTTTTTAATGTTTTGCAACATCTATTCAAGGATTGGGAAGTGTGTCAGCTTTCCGTTTTTTACCTGGATGGTGGTACAAACTCAGCTTCACCTTGAATGCGTTTACTGAGCTTATCATGTGGGCAAAGTCTCTGTCTTTACCTTGGAGCTCACAGTTGAGCTCGTTCAGTTTTGCTGTTAGATCAGTAAGAAACCCCAAATCCAACAACCATGCATCATCGGACAGATGCTCATAATCTTCGTTTCTTGACTCAAGAAAACATCTTATCTCAGGCAGCAAATTAACAAAACGCTGAAGCACTTTTCCGCGACTCAACCACCGCACATCGGTGTGGAGAATCAGATCTCCGTATACAGAATCAAGTTAATCCAACAAGGACTTGAACAACCGGTGTTGAAGTGCCTTTGCACAAATTGAGTTAACAATTTTGACAACAATAGACATCACATGTGAGAAATCAACTACTTTACCCGCCAAAGCTTGTTGGTGGATAACACAGTGGTAATTCACAAATGGTGGGAAATCAGGATCTTTTTTACACAGTGTGCAAAAGCCTGAACGCACACCATGCATTGCGGGTGCACCGTCAGTTGTTATTGACACCAATTTCTGAATTTGAATATTTTTCTCTCACACATTTCTTGAATTCGTTGTACACATCTTCTCCCCTTGTTCTCTCTTTCATTGGGATAAGAGTTAGAAAGTCCTCCTTCGTTATGGAATCGTTGAAAGCCATTCGAACAAACACCATCAGCTGGGCTGTGTCTGTGATATCAGTGGACTCGTCAAATTGAAGTGAGATGTATTCACATAGTGATAAGTCTTTAAGCACTTGTTGGGAAACATCCTCAGACAGCATCTCAACTCTCCTAGCTACTGTAGATGCACCGAGCGGCACATTCTTTATTGCTGCTTTAATGTCGTCTTTGTTTTTGAAGTCTGTGAATAAAGTGTCAGCGGTGACAGTCATAGCTTCTTTGAACAACTCGCCATCAGTAAATTATTTTTTGTGCTTAGCCAATATGTGGCTTACATGGAATGATGCCTCTGTAGCAGCCTTGTTTTTAGCAGTAGGTTTTGTAAAAAGTGTCTGCTGTCCTTTTAGTAGGCCTTTCAATTCATCCACTCGTTTTATTCGTAGTTGGCTTTTGAGTGGATAGGTGTCTGTTAGCTTTTGAGTGGATAGGTGTCTGTGAATTTCGGATGAGCGCTGCTATGATGGTGCTCCAGGTTGCCTCTTTTAGATAAAGATATAGCCTTCTGGCATATCAGGCATATCGTTTTTTCCTTCACTGTGGTGAATAGAAATGAATGTTCCCATTCTTCATGGAAATTATACGTTTTTGCCTTCTTTTTATCTGGTCCATTAGCCATTTTCCTGGAAGTGTGACAGCTAGCATTCGATTACCGAACATCAATAATTGTGCACTGCCAGACAGACAGTGCACCTACATACTCGCGCTGTTTAGCACATTGCTCTAATCAGGCTTCTGATTCGTTTGATTATATTTTCCCTCACATTACAATGTACACACAACCAATCAGATAAAAAAGACTATAAATCTGTTTATAAAAACAGCACATTTACAAAATGCTTCGCGATCTACTAGGAATGCCATGAAGATCAACTAGTTGATTGCGATCGACTGTTTGGTGACCACTGCTCTATACTGTACATCCCTGTGTAGATACTGTTTTATCATACTGTTAAACATTTGATTCTCTAACTCTAACATCCCTGTGCACATACAAAAGTATATACAGCTCTGGAAATAATTCAGAGACCACTGCAAGTTTTTCTTAAATCAATCCCATTGAAAACCTCTGGAATGTGATCAAGAGGAAGATGAAAGGTTGCACCAGTAGTGGCATAAAGTAACCCAACCAAAATGTGAAAGACTGGTGGAGAGCATGCCAAGATTCATGAAAGCAAGTTATTATTATGATTATTATTATACAATTATTATAATTATACCAAATATTGATTTCTGAAGTCTTCCTATGTTGACACATTAGTTTTGATTAAAAATGAATATGAATATTTTCTTCGCATTATTCAAGCTCTGACAACACCTCATCTTTTTTTTATTTTAACCAGTTGTCATTTTCTGCAAATAAATGCTCTGAATTATAATATTCTTATCTGGAATTTGGGAGAAATGTTGTCAGTAGTTTATGGAAAAAAACAAATTTTACCCAAACACATACCTATCAATAGTAAAACCAGAGACACTGATTATTCTGCAGTGGGCTCTTAATCTCTTCCAGAGCTGTACTTGTCTATGCTGCTAATGTCATCCATTTCTTACCAATTATTGTATTATTGCTTTATTATTACACTTATATTATTACTATACTTTGAAAGATTGCCTCACTAGGGAAGGAATTGTAAAAAGGCATTTCCTTGTAAATGAAATATGTTGTAACTGGCAGAGTTGATGATTAAACTTATTCTGATTCACACACTGGGTACTTCTGTACTTGAATCACATTCACTGAGTGGCCACTCTCCTAACAAAATAATTGCATGTATTTTATCAGAAGCAATTACAGTATAATAATAGAACTACATATTTTTTGCTTATGTGTACACTTTAGTTGCAGAGGTGGTCCAAGAAGGATTAAGCCTGTTATAATGTAATCAATTTCATGACCTTGGCTCCTTTCTTACCTGCTTTGGTCTGCCATGGTCTGAATATGATTGTATAATAGTACTGAGTTCAAAGGGACTGTTTGTCTTTCACTGTACTGAAGTTAATTGCTTTCAAACTTAACTTAAATTTCAAGCTTAAGTTACATTAAGCCATTTGCTGTCAGGGGCCAAGCAAAAGATCCCTAATGTAAATTAGCTTCTAATGAGCTACAGAATAAATAAGGTTGGGGATAGGATAAGAGTTGTGGTTTATTAGCAATGAATCTCCCGATAGAAGCTTCAACTTCCGGGTGCAAGCCTAGCTCCTTGGTCAACAAGTGTTGAAGCAACAATGTGATTGTATATATAAAAAAAGTTATTGTGATTGGCTGTAAAAATTGAAATTTAGAGATGACGCTAAAACTCTATTTGGCCCATTTTACCTGACTTCACCCTATATAACAAACCGTTTCAAAGGTATTGGCATCCCTGACAACTATTTTAAAAAGTAAGGCTGTTTTTTTACTTGTCCGATAGCAAGTATTGTGATGAACTTGCATGTCTGTAATTCTCAGAAACAAGCAATACATTTATCCCTGTTTTACGTCAGAAAATGTACATTTGTGGTAAAAAGGTACATTTAGATTTTTTTCCTTGTATTCGTGGTGTGATTTTTTTATATGGCACCATGGCCAATGGCCAGAAAAATAAGGTTGTCTAGAAAGGGTAGCCAATTCAATTCAATCAACAATTCAATGTGAAGTGCCATCACATTTATAACATCGCCTCATGCTAACATAATGGTCACAGACAGAAAAATTAAAATCTACCAGTCACTCAGATTATATATCTAAATGTTTGACAAAAGTTTTATATATTCCTAATTAGAAACATGGTATACTGCTCTGGATTTGTTTTCTGTTAATTTTGTGACCAAGACATAAAAGATGAAACAAGTTTTGTATACCACTTTAAGTCAGTTGCACAAACTCTAAAACAACATGCATGCATGTAAATTAAACAATTTATGTCAAAAACCAAAAAACATGAGAATAAGTCTCACTTAAAAAAAATATTTTCTCGAATCTTCTCTCTTTCTGACCGTTGCTCACAAAGCTGAACTTGGCTCCACATTCGCCTCCGGTTCTCCTTAAGTTTTGATTCCACCTCAGAAAATGCCTGTTTCAGCTATTGAGCTAAATTTCCTCCATAATTCCACTGGGGCAGTGCAAAGTCAGGAATTGTTGCCATAACATTGTCAAAATGTTGATTATTGGGATAAATCTTTTCTCCAAAATTCCACAGTAGATATGGACATACGATGTATCAATGGAAAGGTGAGGATCTTTATTATGTGATTCTAGGTGAGACATTCAACGGGAAACCATATTTGGCAATTAGGGTCAGTGCAAAATCTGGAATTGTTGCAATAACATTGTCAAAATGTTGATTCTTGGGTTAAATCTTTTCTCCATAATTGAACGGAAGCAGTAGTCCAAGATCTAAAGATCACCAACCCTGTCACTCTTTACAAGAAGAGGTTTAGTGCTGTTTTCAACTTTAGAAGAGGCTTCAGAAAATATATTTTGTGGAGGTGCAGAGAATTTAGAAACTTGTTTTTGAGAAAAATATACTGCTCCCGTTTACTGGTCATGAAATGTTGTGTGTTTGAGAAATTGTTTTGAAATAAAAGTATACTGGTCTCACTTATGTTTGAGTCCGAATTATTGCTTTTTATAACTTTGCCAATACTTTTTTGGGACGGTTTTAATCATCACTTGTGCCAATTACCTCTTCTGGCCAGTTTGTTGAAAATATACTGGATCGATAATTGTTACTGTCCCTAAAATGTAATAATAATTAAAAGCATGGTCTATTGTCTTATTGTGTGTTTGTGTTTGTAACCAAAAAACTATCCATTAATGCTTTTTTTAACAACATGGTAGGGGGTCCCAATCAGATATGTAAAATGTACATTTTGTCCATTTTGCCCAGCCCTATGACACATACTGCAGTACATGTTGTGCGTTCCCAACTATTTGCAGCTGTGTCTGAACAAAATGACCAGTAAAGGGAGTTCATTACTACCCAGTGATCTATTAAATGTACATTAAAGAAAAAGTTATAAATTATTCATTTTGGTAATTAGTTGGTTAAACATCTACTACCTAGTCATATAAGAACTTACCAAAATTGCCAAACCAATGCCTAATATTCACTTTACCACTCAAACAAGTAGTTATGTTTCAAACAAAAGTCCCACAATAATTAACAGGGGGGCTCGAGTCTTAAAAGAAACTCTGTCGGCTGTTATACAAAAGGGGTTCTTCCGTCACTCAGTAGGCAGGGTCTGCTTACTCTCTCTCTCTCATTCTCAGCTCTCGCCACCTTAATCTTCTTCGGCGTCTGGCATTCAAGCCTGACCTTGAGTTCTCCGGCTTCCCCCAGACCTCCAGAATAAAGCATCGCAAATTGGCATTGCGCTGCCCGAGATTTGGGTTAGATACAGTACCTTGCCACGTCGCTCTCCACTGTGCAGATCGGCCACTTGTAAATTAAATCACCAAAGTGTAGTTGGTGAGCGTAATCATCCTGTACACAATAAAGGCTTCCGTGTTGGATGAGCAGTGTGAATAGAAGGGTTGGATGAACCATGTGTGGAATTTTTATTAGGGACAGAGGGGATATGTCCCCTCCACAATTTGAAACTGTGTGTTTGTCTCCTCAAATTTTTATTGTGAAAACAATCTGAGTGACGTGCTTTAGGACCTGACACGCAGGCAGGGCAAGAGAAAAAGACCCAAAGCAAGAGGCTAACTCTGATATCCTGCCCCTTTATTTTGATTGGTTGCTCGCGTTAAACAATCCGAATAATTTTACCATTAGTGGTATGTGCGGCTAAAACAGAAGCTGCTTGCGTGTGAGTTTTTCCTGAGGCAAAGCAATAAACTGGATGGTAAGATGTGTTTGAGCTAGATAGCTACCTAATATCTCAGAGTTGTACAAAAGCAGGCATAGCAGACACTATCCACTATCTCATTGATGTAGCAAGCAAGTTCCTGTGTGAAACAAGTGTTTAGTCTCAGTGGTGAGGTTGATGGCAGATAATGACCAAACATCTTACAGCAGAAGTCTATGCAGTAGGGGGAGAGTGGGGTAAAATGAGCCAGTGGGTAAGTTGACCCACCCCCTGTATCTGGGCAACCAAAAAACTATTTTTGTTGTGTGGCGCTAAATTTGTTTGCATTCTTTATTTTCATCTTACTGTGGAAAAAAGAACCATGTGTATGAAGTGGTAAGCATATCTTTTCACAAAACATTTTCTTTTGCCTGTCAAAGTTTTTCGATGGCATATCAGCATTAATAACATCTCACATCAAAAGTAATTTATCTCAGCTTAGAACGTTATATCAGATAATTTGATGAACTGGCAGTCTGCAAAAACATGTGAGTGAATTATCAAAAGTGTAGCTCTGTGTTGCGAGATTAGGCACTTTTCCCAAAATGGTGGCTGTGGGGCAAAATGAGCTAGTGTTATTTAATGTTTATAGGCTAAAACATTTTGCAATATGCCATACATACAGTTGAGAGTCTACACAAAGTGTAAAACAAATCATCTTTGGATGTTCCTCCAAATTTTTAATGTTTAATTCAACTTAAAACCTTCATTTCTATTTCTTAATCCCTGGGGACTTGACAAAGCATCTTCAGGTTTCGGAACTCTACTGAACTCTACTCTGTCTTCCCAAATAGCTCAATTTATCCTTTCAGATGGATTAATTTACCCCTAAAATGGGGCAAGATGAGCCAAAAGACCACTTTTTATGGGACCCCATATTTTGTTATCTTTTTGAGTTAGTCACTCTGCTAATGTTTCAAATGATGGCACACATCCTGCATTTGTGGTGTCTGCATTAGATTTATTCCTGTCTCATGTTCCCTTGGCTACAGGTCGATATAAGTAAATATTGGCTCATTTTACCCCACTCTCCCCTACTCTAGCTAGCTAATTTACTAATTTAGCTACATGAACTTCACTAGCCAGTGAAGACGGCTAAGATGAAGACAACTAATTTATAGACAGCTAAGATGTTTTTAGAAAGCCTATAGCTCAGGTTTTCTCACATATTCTATTTTATAGAGCCCTTTTTAGAACATCAGTCATCACAAAGTGAAACCAACTACGAGATTGAAGACTGATATTTAGACATTTTTTATGCAAAATATGAGTTACCAGAGGGACAGTCAGTTATCTTCCATTTAAACATTTTGTTGTCACCCTGTAATAAAGTCCTAAATGCTTGTCCTGGGTATTCAGCCTACATGACTTTATGCACACCATGTCTCAGCAAGATCCTATGGTTAAAGGAAATGCAGGGTCAGGCAAGCAGAGGAGGAAAGTCTGTCATGAACCTGAGGTGAACTGTGAATTCAACCATTTCACAGAATGATAAATAAATCCATCTTCATTAATTGGTAGAGTGGCTACGCTACAGTAAGCACAACTGTCTTACTCTACAATAAGTTATATAGTTTACAGTAAACCATTTCCCTTCTGCATTATACAAAAGCTATTTACCAAAATGAGACTGCTCTTCTAAAAATACAATTCCAGAAAATACCTTGTGTAATTTCAACATGCTATGGAACATATATCTTAATTAGAAAATGTAGCAATACAGAAAAGTAGAGAGAGTTTATAAAATGGATAGGATAGATAAAAGGATACTTAAGATTTGATATATAATAAAACAATTTGAGTTGAATTACATTTGCTCTCATTCAATTTAATAGAATATTCTAGAAGAGCAATGAGTCATATTCAATTGTGTACAATTTAGGAATTCCGGAGCTTTACAAAAAGGTGTCCCCCTTACTTTAAAAACAAAGTTCCGCCCCGTGCACATCCATTGCCATCCCGCATCTGTCTAAAGAGTTGTGGAGCTGCCAACAAGCCAGGTCAGTGGAAATTGGGAGGGGAGAAAAATTTGTAAAATAATAAAAATAAGTAGGTGCTGATCTACTGGGATTTTCCCCGCACAACCATCTGTAGGGTTTACAGAGAATGGTCAGAAAAATTTACAATATCCAGTGAGCGGCAGTTCTCTGGGTGAAACTGCTTTGTTGATGGCCAGAGGAAAAATGCCAGACTGGTTCGAGTTGATAGGAAGGCGAAAGTAACTCAAATAACCACTAGTTACCACCAAGCTATGCAGAAGAGCATCTCTGAATGCACAACACATTGAAACTTGAAGCAGATGGGCTTAAGCAGCAGAAGACCTCACCAGGTGCCGCTCCTGTCACCTAAGATCAGGAAACTGAAGCTACAATTTGCATGGGCCCACCAAAATTAGACAATAGAACATTGGATAAGTGACGCCTGGTGTGATGAGTCTCGATTTCTGCTGTGACATTCAGATGGTAGGGTCAGAATTTGGCGTAAACAACTTGAAAGCATGGATCTATCCTGCCTTTCTATCAATGGTTCAAGCTGGTGGTGGTGTAATGTTGTGGGGGATATTTTCCTGGCACACTTTGGGTGTCTTAGTACCAATTGAGAAATGTTTAAATGTCACAGCCTGACTATTGTTGCTACCTTGCCTATCCCTTAATGACAACAGTGTACCCATCTTCTAAAGGCTACTACACTGTAAAAAGTAATTTGTTGACTCAACTCGCAAATGAGTAACCCTGTTGCGTGGGTTCAACTTATAATGCTAAGTCAATTTATATTTGTATTTTGTTTAATCAAGCTTTATTAGTGATTCAACATGATATGAATATTTCACTTGGCAATTTTACTCATGAAGTCAACTTTTCATAATTTTCTGATTAGTTGACTTCATGAAAACATGAAAAATTATGTTATCTCAACAATGTTTGTTGATTTAACTATATTTTAGTTATTTCAAATGAAAATATGTTAAAACAACCAAAAAGCAAGATTACTTTTTACAGTGTAAATAATCCATTAAGACAACACTGAAGACAAACATTTCGGTAAACAAACCAGAATTGACAGGCTGTAGTACAGACCTGGCAGAACATTACCAAGGATACTACCCAGTGTCTGGTAAATTATGTGAGTGGCACTGCTAAAGCTTGGACCTAGACTATGTTGGATGCTTCAGCACTGCATCTCCAAATTATATTTTCAGGGAACTAATTTGCCAATTATATGTCAACAAGTTTCAGCTGCACGTTTTACAATTAGACTATACCATTCCTTCTATTACGTTGCACTTTCACGTTTCATTAAAGGAACACTCCAGACCCATAAACAGCTCCAAGTTTTTGTGCCGGTCATGTTTCCGACACGACAGTCACTAAAAACCCCTTCTCAACTAATTAGGAAATTCCCAACACATCCACCGCAAGTGTCCGGAAAATAAGGTCCTACTTTTTTTATGGGAATATATAAAGATTATTGATAGTGGGTTATGTTGGACAAAAAGCATCATTATTAAATGTAATAATTGGTGTATTTTAAAGACCAATAGGGTATAAGCATAACAGTACTTGTATTGGCCATATGAATTGTAATGAGCTTTTAAAAATAAATCCATCTGAATGCAATATAAATAACGTTATAGCTGTAATAGTGAAGGACTTTCCTAGTATATGTCACGTCATATCAGGACTTTTATGTATGACGTGGCATACACTGAACTGAGTTTGATTTATGTATATATAAATGGACTATTTAAGTTTATATAGGTAAAGGTGTTATGGATTGGCACTCCACTTTCTGGACACCATGTTACGTAGCCAATCATCTTGAGTAGATCCTTTTACACATGGGTGTAGTTCATTGGGTGGAGTTTAGTGTACAACTGAACAGTGTAGTTCAACTGTTGGAGTTTAGTAATCTAGTAATAATGCTCTCTTATTTATAGCTTATAAGAAAGCACAATTAAATCAAATAAGCAGATGTGGAGATGGTTGTGGGCACCTACGTACAGTAAAGAAAGATCTCCTTGATTATTGGCAGAGGCATGTGAGTTACACTAACCATTATGGCACTAATGTATGTAAGTAGTGTAGGCACGTACCAGTGAGAAGGATGCAGCCATGTTAATGTTCGGACTGGAGTAAATGGAGGTAAATGTGTTAAACTTTGTGTGAGATCATTAAACCCAGTGTAAAATACCATTCCATTTACTCTAGTCCAGAAATTAATATGAACCCTTCTGTCCCGCATTTGCCTCTAGTCTATGTGAGCCTTTCTGTTCTGTACACATTGCTTGGTGCCATAGGAAAACGATAAGCACGGGGCATGCAAACACTTTAGCTATACTCATTGCCCTAGAACAATACAGATGCAATAGAAAGGTACCCTTACAACCAGATGTGTACATGTGTAGATAAAATGGGACACACAGTAATTTTTAACATAAGAATGAAGTGTCATGCTCAGAGGTTCAGCAGATGTTTCACCTGTCTCCTCGTTAACTGACAGCCAGCCAGACGGACACACATTTCTAGCCTTTTCAAAATTGTCAGATTTTAGTACATCTCAGTGGATTACTGGTGATACTCTGCAGTGTTATGTCAGGATGGAAGTCCCAAAATGAGTTGCTTAACAGGAATGCAAGACATAAGACTAGTCTTCAAAGTCTTACTGTTACAACATCCCAGTACTCACAATTTGACATAAGACGTTTGATGAGTCATGCACTCTATTACCTCAGGGGCAACTTGCAGACAACATTCTCTATTGGTAACAGTCACTAGCTCTATATGGCAGAGCCGGATGATGGGATGGCCTTCCGGAGGAAATGGTCACACCCCTCTTTTACAATGATCCATGTTTATATTGCCGAATATGGACATACTCTATGTATACATTGTTATGTTTTGAACTCTCTTTGTATTTACCTGGTACTGACTGCAACACGTAGAGTGACAGTTAGGGAAAGCTGGAAAAACAGAGCATGAATATGAGAGACATAGCGGTAACACTTTATTTTGAGAGTCCATCTCTAGATGCTCTACATATTATCTGCATACTGTCAACAACATTTTAACAAACTATCTACTAACCCTAACCCTAATCCTAACCTTAACCATTCCCCTTATGTTACACCTAACCTTAACCATTACCCTAAAACATATTCTAAACTTACCCCTACCCTTAAAATACACAATTAGTTGCTTATCAACAGATGGTTTGTTGATAGTTTGTTGATAGACATCTGTAGAGCACATACAGATGGAATGTCAGACTCTCCAAATAAAGTGTAACCGACATAGCAATGTACAGAGCAAGGAGAAATGTACTGTGGGGGGGGGGGCAAATGATCTTGACGCAACCTTCAGATTACTTGACCCCTCCCTTTCCATTCAGATTAAGCAGGTCCCATTTTAATTAACAACCTTATCTTGCCACTCATGCTATCCTAACTCAACACTTCTATCTCCATGCCCACTGCTCTGCTTCGTTCTCTTATGGTTCTAATAAAACTTTTGATGGCAACAACAATTGATATTTCCCACCCAAAAAATTACTTTGCTAAAGTATTGGTGATTCATAATCCAGTCTAGAAATATTAAACTGAAGCCATATTTAAGATGCCAGCGTTAATTTACACTTCCTGCAGTTACATTAAATCTTCAAAAAAACAATTCTAAGCTGATATAGTTGGCTGGTTTCCAAGGACAGTAGAGTAGTCCCTGGGTCAAAAGCTTTGAAGAAAGATGCGTTTCTCTCATCAGACCAGCATGACAAACACCCACTCATCCATACATTGTGTGTTATTATGTAAGAAACATGTTACATTATGTCTACCGTCGTCAACCAGACAACATTACATTTATAATCACCAAGAGGAAAATGAGCAAACTACCAACAAGAAGACTATGTGTGCTGTACTTTCAGCCATAAGTCAGTGATTTACTTTTATTATGTGCTATTTATCAGACCATCATATACAGAGCGACTTACAGCAATGAGATACACAACCTTGACTTTCTAAGAGCCATGCTGTTACCAAGTTAAATGGGACCAAGTCATTTGTAAAAGATGTTAGTGCTACGTCATTAGAGACAGTATCACAACCTACTGTACATCTAGGTGTGGCTGAAAAAACGATGGAATCAACTAAAATATGACTGTCTGTGGCGTAGGATGATTTAATGAGACCATTTATTGTTTCTGATTCATCAGTTATTAATTCTACATATTAACTAATATGCTTTATTGTGAATGGTCATTATGCTGAAAAACAAGTTGTAGAGTTTATTCCATAGAGAATAATAGGAGTTCTGTACTGACCATCAGGTTGTTGTCCTTTTTTCCAACAATTATAGTTAGAATAGACTCAAAAGGGAAATACTCTAAGCCCTTGAACAACATTTTACACTGTCACTTGCAAGTTGTGATTGTTGTTAACATTATATAAATTTTTAATATAATAGTGTACCACTATTTTTCTCCTCAATTTGTCAGTCCAATTCTCTGATTTGACCCCATCTCCTCAATAACTCCACTGCAAGTGTGGGATATTTGAAGATTGATCACATGCTTCTTCCAAGCACGGTTTGTCAAGCGGGTCCAATTCTTATAACACTGCTCTTCCAATACGGATATCTTGTATGCTGAGGGTACACATTCATCAACTTCACAACCAGGATGACGTTACCATCCTACACATGAAGGCCACATGAGACGGCACCCTAATCTTAATATCAACCTGTCCATTCAGGCAGCATTGTGCCAATTTGATCCGAGACTACAATTTGCACCGAACTGATGATAATATTCACCCAAATGTTTACTTGTCACATCAAGCTAATTCAAGGAGGCAACTTTTGTGAATTGGACTGGAAATTAAGATGACTATTGAATGCCCTTGCTACTGAGTTGTGGTTGTTTAAATTAGTTTATCTTAAATTTATGCACTCACTGTAAGTCACTCAGGATATGAGCGTCTGCTAAATGACTAAAATATAAATGTAAATCAAACTGCAATGGGTTTAGATGGGAAAGTGGCAAAGGTTAATGTTTGTGATTGGAGCTTAGCCCTTATCAAGTGGTTGGGAATTCCAACTTTGGCGTATCCAGCCCGATGACCCTGTTTGAGTTATCATGTCCAATCAGGTCAAAAGGAGGAATCAGTCAGCTGTGAAGAACAAAATAATATTTACATTTGATGTTATTTTAAAATAGATATTGCCACAATGTACTACTCATGGGCTCATATATGTTCTAAATCATAAAGCAATGCCTTGACTCTCATGTCTATCATTTATTTACACAAAAAGCAGTGGAGTATATGTATGGCTATGATCAGAAAAAGTATTACACCTACACTTCATCCATTGTTAGTGTACATAGAGACTTACCTATCGAGTGTCTAAAGAATCCTCAAACCGCACTCGTTCAGAGATCCACATAGAAGTAATTACCTCAACCATATCTCTTAATTCTCTTGACATTTTAAAACCCCATATTGAACCCGCAAATGCTATTACAAGCTTACTGCATTATCTCACAAATTAGCCCTTAGGCCTCTTCTGTTTAATCAGCACAACAGAGAATATCTAAGAAAAAATCTGACCCTCAGTTACTCCTTCAACACCAAGAAATGGTAGGGAACAAACTTTGTCTCTTTACCCATTCTGAGACATACTCCATCTTTGCCGTGGCGCCCCCAGACATTTTTCATGGGGTGGCCAGATGGGGCCACTGAAAATCTTGGGATGGCACAAGAAAATAAAAAGCCACTGCTGAATATCAGGAATTCTATTTTGCTGTTGTAGTATATGTGTGGCAGTCTGAACGAACCAGTTGGATGTTGCGCCCATTTATTGTTGGCTATAAGCCATTGTTTTGTATAATTTACACCCTAAACTTTATTGTAATGTACAAATAAATCTAAGATTACATATGGAATACAGGTCATTTCAATTCTTTTTGGGTATGATAGCTAGCAAGATTTTCAAGCCATGTTAAATCGAAAGCTTAGGTTGCCTGCCCTTTTAAGTGCTGCAACAGACCCAAACAACTGATTAATGAAATCAGGTAGTGATAAACTTAAAAATAACTTGCTTAAAAGTTATTAATGTAGCCTTGTAGTTTAACTGACATTTACATTCACAATTTGATTATGAACAAAAATATTTCCTTTCCCTATACGCCACAGAAATGTACAGTCCATTTAAAAAAGAGGGTTCTCCCCATGCTGCACTGTGCTTATCAGTTATAGCTGGCAAGAAATATAAACTTCATTAAGCAGCAATGTATATCCTGTAACTTGTATCTGTCTTTGTTGGAAGCGAGAGGCTCCTACTCCGACAGTAGCAAGCTCCCTCCTCATATCTTTACGTTCTTTGCCCTCCAACTTGAAATTCAGTCAAGCAACAATAACTGTCTTACTAGATAACAAAGCAGGTTGTTGACAGTTTAGTTGTCATGGTCAATGTTGTCAACAGCTGATTTACCTAAATTAATTAATAACTACATGAGTGGTCTATTACAAATCAATTGACAGTGACAGCTAACTCCACATAGGATAGATAGGGAGAGCATTGTTAATGTAGAGGTTAAACAATGTAAGCTACTACACAACTGTACCAAACTTGCTGAAATACTAATCTAACTTTAAATTATACATTTATTATTGGAGTGACTTAGATTTTTAGAATTAAGACAAACCACCTACTGTACCTTGCTACATGTTTTTATTTGACTAGCCAGCTTTTGGAAGGTGTGTGCATTTGGTCCAGGTCTATAAAGTTGTGCAATTGTATTGCTTGGTAAACAGACACAGTTGGTTAGCTAGTTACAGGATCAGCTAGATATCTTGTCTTGAAGCTGAAACGTATTTTATCCTCTCTCTTTAGGGTTTTTAAGTGATTCAAACATATGTGTATTCAGAAGAGTTTACAGTTTCCAAAAATGTATACAGTCCAGAAAGTCAACATGTCACCATGTGAAGGGATTCACCAGGCCACCACACATATAGGCTAGTTTAAACTATCAATGTCAATATGAGAGTTAAGGAATCGGATACTGATACACTTTGATTTCTTATTTTACAGTAATTGCTACAAATGATTTGATGTGCATGAACTAATACCAGTTCAGTTATGAGTTATTAATATAAAGCTAGAAATAAAGCAAAAAAAAAGTGGGAACGCAGTGATTATTTTAGGGGGGCCGCTGCCCCCCTTGGTGGCGCCCGTGCATCTTTGTCATGATTCTGTGCTAAAATACCATCTTAATCAGCTTAATATATTGTGTTCCAAATTTGAATTCAGTTGGACTGAACAGACCAATGTAATGTGTCGTATCCAATTGGCCAGAGACTTTAAAAAGTTGCTAGAGAATTAATAACTCCCCAATACATCAGTGAGTGCAGGAAGGCCAGACACAGTCTTCTAGGAGGTGATTGAGCACCGAGTCCCAGCTAAGGCCATGATGACGGAAGAGTTTTGAAGCCAAAAGCTGCCAATACTCATCACATTAATTCCCATGATAGGGGCGGACCAAGGCTTTAATGAAAATGTCAGGCCGTCTTTTTATTATTGAAAATCATTAGCTGCAAAAGATCAAGACATTAATGGCCAGTGAAGGACAGCATAAACAAGAGATGGTGAGCAGAGGTAGGTAGGTTTAGGGGTGGTTTGACGCTGACTGGGTTCTCTGTGGTCCAGAGAGAGACTGACGGGCAGACAGGTATAGAAGCAGAAGTGCTGTATTGTGAAATGGCCACTCATGTTTAGCAGTGTGGATGTGCCGGCACTCTGTAATGGACATCATTCTGATCTCAGTATGCACATGCACACTACCTCCAGTATAACTGTGCCCTTGCATCTCCCATCTCTGTGACAGGACAGGACAGCAGAGTACTTTGTCCTGATAACATAATGTTCAAGGAACCCCGAAAGATTGAGTGGCGTATGATGTTGAACATTATCACACTGCACAATCACTTCACCATGGAGACACATTGGCAATCAGTGTTTGGAAGTACAGACAACTTGAGTGTATTCAACAAACAAGATTTTTCTGTTTTACAATTTCGGGTTGATGTGTAGTGTACAGAAGCATTTTAGTTTCCTAAGCAAGTGAAAGAAAGCACTTAAAAAACATTTATGTATAGGGCTCTAAATGTAAAGTTGGGGCCTTATTGATTGAAAATTTCAAACCAAAAACTACATTAAATATATATATATTTTTTTGGGGGGGGGATATTTAAAAGTAAACATTATCAACAGGACAGGAGTAAGCAGCAGCCAGGGAGACAGGTACATGTGATCCAGAGTTGGGAGTTAAGACCACTACACTTTGGTACCCAAAGAATCTGGTACCCAAAAAATCAATTCTTAAAGTTCAGGAGTACGGTGCAAATGCCTGTTTATATTTGAAGAATAAGTTCAGGAGGAAGGTGCAAATGCCTGTTTATATTTGAAG
>JACXGM010014662.1:0-21923 GCA_016801145.1 Umbra pygmaea | reverse complement strand
GATATGCCTCAAAGCCTGTATTGCTTATATTTCAAACTACAGGATGGTATTCATCACCTGTCAGCACAGCATTTTAACACATGCAGGCTATTAGCTGGGCATGCACAGTATTGATTCACTACTGGGCCTAAAGTTACCTGTGCTTGCATGACCCATTTCTGCTCTCTTTCACATCTAATCCCACAGCCTAGCACAGACATAACCAAACACTGCCCCCTACTGGAGACTAGCATTCCCTAGGGCAGAGGTACTCAAATCTCACCGTAGGAGGTCCTGAGCCTGCTGGTATTTTGTTCTACCTCAGCAGTAATAAATCCCAGATTACAGGTTTGCAATGAAAAAATAGAGCAGAACTGGCCTTGAAGTCCAGAATTTGATTACAAAGGCCCTAAGAGCTCAAATTCAAACTATCAACAATAAATTACAAAATAGTGAGTATATCCATTTAGTGGAGAGGAAAACGTTGTAAACAAGTAGATATATTTGTATAATTATTATTATTTTTTCCAGTTTACAAAGAACATGCTGATGGGAGGGCAATTGCTGCCATATAATCTGAAGCAGCGTGTATGCAATGTTTGTATAAAATACATTTTGTAGATTTTGCAAGTATTAACTTTGGATATAGCTTGGTTCTTATCACTACCAGATATATAAATAAATACTTAAGTGATAAATACTTGGCTTACTTATGTTTACACCTGATACTAGAAGTCTGAACTGGAGGTCCTATGTGAAGACAATGACATGATCTGATCTGCAAATGCACTACAATAATATCTATTTTCTCCTAAACAGTGCACTTGGCCTATTTGTTACACATTGAAAAGCATATGATTGGTTGGATTTGTTGGATTTGACCGCAGGGTTAACAGGAGTTTGCTCCAAATGTCTTATGTCAGTAATATACTTGCAAAGAAATTCAATGGATGTCAAGGAATGCAATTTGGGATGAGAAATTGTACTCTATCTCCCTCTAGAGGATGCTATGGCATTACAGTGTAATCTTCCTCTATGTCGCTAAGTGGGTGGTAGGAAGAAAAAATATAACAATACACTATTAGACAGCAGTTGCTATGACAACCAATATGAATAATTCACAGGTCTAATCATGTGTGCAGGTAAGCCTGATCTCTGTCACTAAGAAGCTGTGTCCGGACAAAGTATGCAGTACCAGTTAAGTATGTAGTACTAGTAAAGTATGCAGTGCCAGTTAAGGATGCAATACCAGCAAAAGGATGCAGTACCAGTAAGAATATGCAGTACCAGTTAAATATGCATAACCAGTTACGTATATACTCAGTATCAGTCAAAAATGTAGTATCAGTAAAGTATGTAGTACCAGTTAAGTTTGCAGTACCAGTAAAGAATGCCCTTTAAAAGTGAAGTGAACTGAAATATGCTGTACCAAGTATGTACCGGTAGTACCAGTTAAGTATTGCAGTACCAGTTAAGTATGCAGTACATAGTACATTCTCATCAAAACTGAAGGAGTCATACAACTGAAATATGGGTTAACAAAGTTAAATATGCAGTACCAGTAAAGTATGAGGTACCAATAATATATTTAGTACCAGTTAATTATGAATTACCAGTAAAGTATGCAGTACAATCCCTTGTGTCCATACAACTGAATAACGTGAGTGGCTCTTCCCACATACGTCCATACATCCAGCCCACATACCTGAACTCACTGTTGACTCTGCAGACCCACACAAAATCTGGTGACAAATACTTTT
Organism: Umbra pygmaea; assembly: GCA_016801145.1. Classification (NCBI taxonomy): domain Eukaryota; kingdom Metazoa; phylum Chordata; class Actinopteri; order Esociformes; family Umbridae; genus Umbra; species Umbra pygmaea. The sequence goes on along the minus strand of JACXGM010014662.1, from coordinate 20,184 downwards.
TGATGAGCAGCACTATCTGCCTGTCACATGGTAATGTGTCATTAGTTCCTCCATCACCCTGAACACCTCTCACAGAGGTATGCACACACAGTGGTATGAAATCACAATGGGGGACTTAATGCATTCTAATGCATGCAGTGCAGTCACACTGGGTAATGGGGACATCTCTCCATCTCACTCTCACCTGGATGGTCAGAGGAGAGAAACGATATCAGACATTGTAGCAGCAGTGAGGATGGGAGATGAAAATATTATTCTAGATTACATACTGATCATTCCTTTATGCTGCACAGGGCCTATAAACCAGTGGGTCTGTTTGCTGCAATTCTCCCTTAAAAGAATATTACATATTATGCAATACAGTGGTTATGTAGTGTCCAGCACTGCATGGTAAAACATTTTTTTTAAGTCTTTAATTGTGTGTAATTTAATGTTTCAGTCCTAGTTGCCATTGTTTAATATAGCCATTCTCTGTAGCAAAAATAATTTGAATTAGACACACACCGTTATCTTGACAGCTAGAGGTGTAGTGGCCTACCGGGACTCGGATTATCAGAAATACTGGTATAAATGAACAGGTGTGAGGTGGCACTTATAACTGTCTGAAAGCTTATCTGCTGATGTAAGTTCTGTCTGATGTAAAGTTAATCCAGACATTATTCACAGCACTTCACTTTTTCCACATATTGTTATGTTACACCCTTATTCCTAAAGGGATTAAGTTAATTACTTCCCTCAAAATTCTACAAACAATACCCCATACTGACAATGTGAAAGAAGTGTGTTTGAAATCTTAGCAAATTTATTAAAAATAAAAACAAAAAAGTGTACTTAAGTATTCACATCCTCTGCTCAATACTTTGTTTTAGCACCTTTGACAGCAATTACAGCCTCAAGTTTTTTTAGTATGATGCTACAAGCTTGGCACACCTATTATTGGGCAGTTTCTCCCATTCTTCTTTGCAGGACCTCTCAAGCTCCATCAGGATGGATGGGGAGCGTCGGTGCACAGACATTTTCAGATCTCTCGAGAGATGTTCAATCAGGTTCAAGTCTGGGCTCTGGCTGGGTCCTTCAAGGACATTCACTGAGTTGTCCTGTAGCCACTCCTTTGTTATCTTGGCCTTCACCCCAGTCAGAGGCCTAGAGTGCTCTGGAGCAGGTGTTCAGCAAGGATGTCTCTGTACTGTACATTGCTGCATTCATCGTTCCCTTGATTCTGACTAGTCTCCCAGTTCCTGCTACTGAAAAGCATGCCCACAGCATGATGCAGTGACCGCCATGCTTCACTCTAGGTATGGTATCGGCCAGGTGATGAGCAGTGCCTGGTTTTCTCCAGACATGACGCTTGGCATTCAGGCCATAAAGTTAAATTTTTGTTTCATCAGACCAGAGAAGTTTGTTTCTCATGGTCTGAAAGTCCTTCAGGTGCCTTTTGGCAAACTCCAGGCAGGCGTCCAGGTGCCTTTTAATGAGGAGTGGCTTCAGTCTGGCCACTTTACCATACAGGCCTGATTGGTGGAGTGCTGCAGAGATGGTTGTTCTTCTGGAAGGTTCTCCTCTCTTCACAGAGAAACGCTGCAGCTCTGTCAGAGTGACCATTGGATTCTTGGTCACCCCCCTGACTAAGGCCCTTCTCCCCAATCGCTCAGGAAGAGTCCTGGTGGTTCCAAACTTCTTCCATTTACGGATGATGGAGGCCACTTTGCTCATTGGGACCTTCAATGCTGCAGATATTTTTCTGTACCCTTCCCCAGATCTGTGCCTTGATAAAATCTTGTCTCGAGATGTACAGACAAGTCCTTGGATATCATGGCTTGTTTTGTGATCTGCCATGTACTGTTAACTGTGGGACCTTATATAAACAGGTGTGTGTCCAATCAACTGAATTTACCACAGGTGGACTCCAATCAGGATGTGGAAACATCTCAAGGATGATCAGTAAAAACAGGATACACATGAGCTCACATTGTCATTATGGGGTATTGTTTGTAGAATTTTGAGGAAAATAATGAATTTCATTCATTTTGGAATAAGGGTGTAACAACAAAATGTGGAAAAAGTGAAGCGCTGTGAATAGTCTATGAGTATGACCTGACATGATTGGGCATGGGAAGGAGAGGCTTGGCTCATTTCAAGCAGTTTAGCAGTTTAGCTGTTCACCAAAGGAATATTTTACCTAATTTCAATAGTCACAAGATTTCCTGGTCAATTCACCATGCCTTGGGCCTAGAAATATTATAATTTGTTATTTGATTACATCTTAGATATGGAAAAACTATGTTCTGTGATAATGATGCACAATCGTGTCAAATGACATCTGCACCGTGCTTTGCACTTTCACGCCCTTCATTTATGTTGGTATTTTCAATAATGTGTGACTCCACCTCTAGCATTAATGCATGAAAAGTTTACTTGACACCATGTATTGTTAATATTTCAACATATGAAATCATGTGAACCACATGTGAAGTGTCTAAAAACCACATGTGCAGACATGTGAACCACATGTGAAATTCAAGTGTTTTTTCACATGTGAAATTCATGTGTTTTTTCTGTAAGGGGTGTAACTCAATTATTTTGCTAGAGAGGATAGTAGGTTTATAATTCTAATTAAGTTTAGCCACAGTGATATCTAGCTTAAAGCAATTTCAACTGGGACTGAAACATGAAATTTGGCACATCCTGACAGATCTGCCATTAAAGGGTAACATTCTATAATTTCTCTATATTCCTGAATTGCTTGAAGTAATTATTTGACTGTCTCCCTCATTAGGCAGCTCTCTCACTCAGGGAGAGCAGAGTTGAGCTAGCGTGAGTGCTACGGCATGAGGTTACATGGCACTGTGCAGATGAATGTGCTTGATACAACTTTGTAAATCGTGTTCCAGGTCGAGAGCCAGACCTGGTCACCTTGTGTGAACACCAGCACCTCATTGGCTGGAAACCCAACACACATTGGAAATGCTTTAGGTTAGTGGAGGACTGGCAGAGGGAGTTTTGGGCATACTCTGCCTGGCCGGTCCTGGCAGTACGAACCCAGGAACCTGCCCACTTCCTGATTTACTCCCTCCACCTGCCCATTGCTTTCAGGATGGTACCTGGAGGTCAGACTGACCACAACCCCTAGCCGTTCCATGAATGCCTTTTTTTTAAATGGGAAGTGAACTTGTGGCCACAGTCATACAGAATGTCCTCCAGAATACCATAATGCCGAAAGATGTGGGTAAATAAGGCTTCCACAATCTGCAGGACTGTGGAAACCCCGGGGAGTGGAAGCAGGAAGCAGGCTTTCGGGAACTGATCCACAACAACCAAGATTGTACTATACCCCTGTGAGGAAATCAATAGACAAGGTCATTGTGGAATCGGCAGAGGATATAGCTTACCTGCCAGGAGGTGCCTCTGTGCTTTACTCTCGATACACACCAAGCAGGAAGAGATGTAAAATCTCACATCCTTGCCTGGCAAGGGTTCAGTCTCTTAGCTGCCCTAATGTACTCCATGCTTCAGTAGTCAGTCAAGACAAGAAAGGGGTGTTTACCCCCTTTGAGCCAGTGCCTCTATGTCATAAGGGACTTGATGACAGCCAGCAGCTCATGATATCCAAAGTCATACAGCTATGCTTGGAAGGTGTCAGGGGCAGATGATGGCAGGCATGACTGCTGCAACATCACCGCCCCTACCCCATCCTTGGATGCGTCCATCGTAACAACGAACTGTAACAACGCATCATACCTACTTTGTACTTTATTGTCCTTAAAGGCAATTCTTTATGTAGAAAGCAGTATACATACAAACAAATAGAGCCCATGGTGGGCCAACACAGGAGCCAAGGAGAACCTCAGGTGTCCAGCACAGCCTGGTCAGCCCTCCTTCAGCAGAAAAGCAAACAAACCTCCTGAAATAATTGGCAATATTGAAATGCCCATAATCATTAATTACAAAGCATGTGAAAACTACATTTAGTCTTCATATAGCTACTATAAAACTGCACACACAGAGATGGAGGGAGAGAGTTGTACAAAGGAGACAAATAGCATCAAGAGAGATCAAAATGCTAACATTTGAAAAGAGTAAAGTGAAAACCAGACAAGCAAACAGAGAAACAAAGCCATGGTGTAAAATGTGACATGTATACCTACAGTATATGTAGCTTATATATGCAGTCGTATGCATATGTCTAGCCACCACTGACAATTTCCATGACTTTCATTTATAAATAATTCCGTGTTTGGATTAGTAACTTCATTCTGATCTATCAAATAACTGAAGGACACAGCACAATATTTCGTTTCATCAGTCCACAGCACCTTCTTCTAAAATGAAGCTGGCTTGTCCAAATGTGCAATTGCATACCTCAAGCAACTCCTTGTGCAAAGTGCGGCGAATTGTTGAGTGATGCACAGTGACACCATCTGCAGCAAGATGATGTTGTTTCTGTAGGTCTTTGGAGGTTGTCTGTGGGCTGTTTTTGACCGTTCTCACCATCCTTCACCTTTGCCTCTCCAATATTTTACTTGGCCTGCCACTTCTGGCCTTAACAAGAACTGTGCCTGTGGTCTTCCATTTCCTCACTATGTTCCTCTCAATGGACACTGACAGCTTAAGTCTTTGTGATAGCTTGTTGTATCCCTCCCCTAAACAATAATGTTGAACAATCTTTGTTTTTTAAGGTCATTTGAGAGTTGTTTTGAGGCCCCCATGATGCCACTCTTCAGAGGTGAGTCAAAGAGAACAACAACTTGCAATTTGCCACCTTAAATACCTTTTCTCATGATTGGATGCACCTGTCTATTATGTTCTAGGCTTAATGTGCTCACCAAACCAATTGTTCGTTCCAATTACTCAGTGCTAGGTAGTTACAGGTATTAAAATCAACAAAAGGGTGTCCTAATCTATGCATCTGTCTAATTTAATTTTGATGCATATTGCACATTTTCTGTTAATCCACTGAACCTTTTTCATTTATTTTTATTTTTTCATTTTACTACTAAAATATTACTGTGTCCTACAGGTATTTGATAGATCAAAATGAAATTGCTGATCCAAACACCCAATTATTAATAAATGAAAATCATGGAAATTGTCAGGGGTTCATAAACATTTGCACAAGACTGTACATGTGTATAAGCCTGTGACCATAGTAATCTGTACATGTGTATATGCCTGCAGGGAGTAATCTTATTCATAATTTAGAGCTACTGTGATTGATTCACATATTTAATGGTTATAATAAAACACTCTGTGTATCTGTTTGTGCTGACTTTAATAAAAACAGTTTCAGTGGTAAGTATTAACTGTAAACACTGCACCTGCTAAGGGAACACAAACCTGTACCTCGAAAAAAACTTCTCCAATGATCAACGATTTCTCCAAAACATTTTTCAGTAAATCAAATGTTGTCAGCCATGCTTATGAAACTAATCTGTGGTAACTTATTTTACCACAGATGAGCCAGTGTGAATGGTTAGCCAGGAACTGGTGGCTGTAACTTCTTTTTAGTTTTATTTCCCCACACATTTCTCTCCCCTCCCATTTGGTGATGTCCAGTGTTCCCTGACCCTGCCTTGTCAGCAACTCCTCAGCTGGTGCGAGAAGTTTGAGAGCGCTCCCATTCCCCTCCAAACCCACTACGCTGAGCCATCCGATTGTTATCACACTGCACATTCATGATACGCTAGTCCGATATTCTTCTCCCTTACCACGGGCAAGGCTGTACCAGATTCCAATGCCCTCTGCTGGGGTGCAAGGCATAGGCAGAAATGCTATGCCATGATGCGGTGTTTAACCAAAGTTGTTGTAATGGTTGACAAAATATTGTGAATAGATCACAATTCTGCTTAATCAGAGTGCAATATATCCTCTGTGTTTACTTAACCCACAGTAGTGCTAATGCTTAACCCGAACCATGACCTGTAATACCTGAACTTAAAAATAACCTCAAATATAACAGTGTGACAAATTGTACGTTTTTGCTAAATTTAACCCCTGAGCTGAAAATCTAATATCGCCTAGCGAGGACATGTCCAATAAAACATCAGAGACCTATTTCTCAGTACGCACACCCACACACATCTACACCCCACACACACACCTACATACACACACACCTACATACACACACTGCATCACGTCATGGAGGGTAAATTGATTAACATCATTAAAGAGCTTAGAGTAGCTCCAGCAGCTTTTATTTGCCCCATATGATCTGGGATCAGCCATATTATATAACCTAATATACTGTGTAAATACTGTCTGCCTGGCGCTGAATAGGAACTCATGATGGAGTTTGTAGTATAGAAGATGCAGCAGCGGCTTGTTTCTGAGATATCTCAGGATGAGTGGGCTGTGTTGTTTCTCCTGCGGTAGTGTAGTAGGCTGCCAGTTGCCCTGAAGCTGCTTCAATGTAATCCTCTTAGCCCTTCTTTCTGTGTGTGTGTGCATATTTGTGTGTGTCATTCTCTACAGAAATACATTAAATAATGATAAATAACATATTTTAGCCACAATGGATCTATAGACTATATTAAATGTTTATTTGGATTGTATTTGATGATATATGACCGCTGCCCTTTAGAACAGCTTGTTGCAGCAATCTGGTCAGCCCTCTGAAGTGAAACACAGCTAGATCCTGGAAAATAGACTGTGGTCTCCTGTAACCTCAACCAATACTACTCTATCCAGCAATGCTGATACAAATGGCTTCACCTTCTTAGGTTTCAGATCAAAATCCAGCCATTACAACTAGCTGAAATAGCTAGCTCTATTGCCGACATTTCTTAAAGTAAGCAACACACTAGTGCTATGTGCTGTGGAGGTCAGACCAATGTTTAATTCTGTAATTCTTTGTGACACTATCAATCTATATTATATTGTTTCCTATTAGATGACCCTCCATTCAGTCAAACTCTGTCAAAGCATCGTCTCAGAGGGGTTCAATTAGAGATAAGATAATGTGCCCCACTTCAACAACATTAAAGGCTTTTTAACATGACACTCAACTTCAACTTCAAGGGAAATATCCCACACTAACACTCATTGAATAAACTTAAAACTATAGATTATTGATTGTGTTTATGAATATGGATGTGCAGCATGCTTTTGACGCAGTGATCGCTACACAGTCAGAAGGTAGAAGTTTGCCAATCAGCATGGAAAAACACATGGCTTTCTTATTCTACTTTGACTAGAGCCAAGATTGCCTTTGCTGCCAATAAGTCACACAAACAATAAGCAAAGCATAACTACATATCGATTACTACCCACTTCAGGCACTTTATCCTCATGGTTTGCTTATTCAATATTTACATTATTTAAATATGGTATGTTGAACAGAAAATATATCCCTTTCAACTAATGACCAATATTAAAGCTGTCACATTAACATCTCTGAATCTCTGAATTCCACTGCACTTTAACAGATATCTCTTTTTATGAATTAAGTGCCGGTGCACATTGAATGCTGGAATGATAGATTTGAGTAAATTATATATTTATATATAAGTATATACACTGATCAGCCATGACATTATGTCTAATATTGTGTAGGTCTCCTGTTTGCTATCAAAACAGCAGCCACATATGTAACAAACTGTGATGCACTGTGTGTTCTGACACCATTCTATCAGAACCAGCATTTTCCAAAAAAATGGGCAAGAGAAAGGATTTGAGCAACTTTGACCAGGGCCAAATTGTGATGGCTAGACTATTGGGTCAGTGCATCTCCAAAACTGCAGCTCTTGTGGGGTGTTCCCGGTCTGTACCTATTGGTGAACCGGCGACAGAGTCGTGGTAGGGTCATTTCACGTGGGGAGCGAAGGCTGGCCAACAGACAAGATACTGATCCAACAGACAAGATACTGTAGCTCAAATTGCTGAAAAAGTTAATGCTGGTTCTGATAGATCCTGGTTATCTAGCCCGGTATGGCGTGTGAAAAGTTTGTAGATTGGTACACCATCCATACCGTGATGGACGTGGACTGGCCCGGGTCAGCCCTACAGGGGAAAATAGGCATAAGGGGCCCAGTGTGCCATGAAAGAAATCCCCCACATAGTTACCCACTACCACTGTTAAAGCCTGAACTGTTATACATGTTCCAGAATGGATTCATAAATTCATGTTGTTTACGCTAAATTCTGACCCTACCATCTGAATGTCTGTATACCTTTAATATGATTTAAAGGTGCACCGGAAAGAATTTTCAGAGGAAAAACAGAATATTTTACCAGTTTCCAAAACTGTAGACCATGTTTTCATGATATTGTAAACATCTGAAAAAGAATTTTAGATGGGACAAAGCTTTCCTACAGCATCAGGTGCATGTGTATTTTGCCATTTGAACAAGAATTGCAATGAGAACATGACAAGTTGTGGTTCCACAGTGTTCGTCAATGGCCACGCCCCTTTGTCTTTAGTAAATTGGGAGATTCCCATGTTCTGTACCCCACACCTTGGGCATCTTTACCCCACACCTTGGGCATCTACACCCCGTGTGTTGCCATGCCATGACATTTTCATTGTTTGGGTGGAGTTCCATTAACCTATTTACCACATCTATACCTATCTTTCACCTGAGCTACTGGTAAATATTTATTCTGAGTCTTCTTGCGATATTTACTGAAAAGCCGATTTATTCACTACTATCATTACCACTTGATTATCGCTGAGCTACATCCCATGAAAACAATATTTTGTCCAAACCTGTGTTTCCTGTCCTGTCTCCTCCACCCATTCTCTCGAAAAAAGTCAAAGTTAATTTTGGATAGGAAGCTAGAAGTGTAAAAATGCACAAAAATGCAAAGCATCGAGTTGTATTGAAGGTGCAGTCCAGTCACATGATCATTCATCAAAAAACTCTGTGTATCAAAAGGAAGCCAACCACCTTGTTAACCCACCATACTGTAGGTTCAGAAGACAAAAGAAGTGACAACAGATTTAAGCCTGTTTAAACAGAGAGCAGGGCACAACAATCCTCCCCAAACAAGCTGCTGCCCACGTTTACCTCACTTTTAATGGGATTATGATTGATTGTGAAATGACTGAGACAATGTGAGATCATCTTTTGAAAACAGTGTGTTTTTAAGGAGCTTGGCCATTTCAGTTTTCGGATCCTGTAATGGGGGGACCCTTTAAATAACATGGTCCTTCTACATTCATCAATAAAAAAAATTCAGGGGTCGATCCAACCACAAATGTGTAACGTACTAAAACAATCAATTTGGTAGTGATATTGAAAAACAATAAATAGCATATTTTTTTAAACACCTGCACACTTTGGGCGTGGCAGATTTAGCAACTTTTCACTACAATAAGTGAACACATGGATCTTCAATGAATGTCAGCTTTCTGTGAGTATAGTATTTCACTATTCTACCAATGAATGAATTTATCTGCCCTTCATCCTTCTCTCATGAACCATCAGTCAATCCTCTCTTTATTAGAATATTGGTTGTGAGTTTCAATCATGTTTGTTTATGTTCCTTCCCCATGCTATGACAGGTCTGAGACCACTCAGCGTTATAGCTACCGAGCTCCAATCACATTATCCTCAGACATATGGAGCCCTGAGGGGAACTGAACACAATTTACTGGATGTCTTTATTACTATCAGCCACAACAACAAGGCTACCCAGCACAAGCACACAGACATTTCCTGGTCCATCTAATTAAATGAGGTCACTTCCTTTCTGGAAATTGAATAAAATTGTTGGGTCTATATGGGCTACAGCATATATTCAAAACTCACAGGTAGTTGAGAACCTTTATGTAGCATTTCTGATTATGACTTATAATAAAAAGCAGCTAGACATTAAGACCTAAGTTGTGGCAGTATAACTCAATGGATTCCTACAGAATACCTTATGAAACGGAAGAACAGCAGCACATGTATTACAACGACCAAAAACAACTATAAACCAGAGCTCCGTACAAAAATATATTATTCTCTAATGGAAAGGATAAAAAATAGCCCAATTATTTTAAGTTGTGGAATCTAAATGTTCAACTAATCCACCTGAAAGAACTGGCCATGTGGCTTCCAAATATTCCCTCCAAGAAAGCACATTAACTGTGACTGGCTCGCCATCAATGTCAAGTTCACAATGAAAACAATTCTGCACATACAGTAACCTTCAATATACTGTATATTAAGCATCTGAAACTCCTAGCATTGACATGCATTTATTGAACAGAAATGGTATGTCATGCAAATATAACTAGTGTACATTTAGATATTAACATTTCACACATTGTATTTGTGACAATGAGCACATGAGCAAACTACTGGCAATTACTCCAGAAATGTAGCTAGATTCTTCAAACTCATCAAAACTAAAAGGTTTTGTAGCCCATATAGACCCAAACATTTTATTCAATTTCCAGAAAGGAAGTGACCTCATTTAATTAGATGGACCAGGAAATGTTCATCTTAAAAGGTTTTGTGAGAAAATATGTATGGTTAACATTGTAACAATTTTAGCTTCCATTAGCCGACATTACGTTAGCCAGCGTTAGTTGGCTTTCACTAGCGTTAGCTTGTGTTTCATAGAGTAGCTTTGATTTAACCATCATCAGCATGTCAAAGTTGGCTATTGTTATTTAGAGTTAACACACATAATCTTGGTGTTAAATAGCATTTGTTTCCAATAATTAGCATTAGCTAGAGTTAGCTAGCATTAGCATCGACTAGTTTGACATGAATTGCTATGAAAACATAATTTTATCAGCATCGCCCGTGAATCCAGTTGGTTCGGATTTTGAAGCATTTAGGGATGTTTATTAAACTTTGCTGTACATGTAGTTCTCTTCTTCTAGCAAGCGTTGTTTAAACAGCATGCAATAACTTGTAGCTATTGTAGCAGCATGAGCTAGTTAATGCTAACATTTTGACACTTGGAATAAAAGTGTTTTAGGCATGATGTCATATCTTGATTAAACCAGCTAGAAAGTTTATTCAATAGGACCAACCAAACATATCCAACATGTTTATATAATTACACCCAAAAAAATACAACTTTCATAGGGTTATGCATAAAATAAGCAATTTAACATGGTTGTGAATGACCACCCAATAGTTTGTATCCTACTTGGGTGTGTGGTGAAGTTAAACACTGCATCGCCAAGTGTATAGCTCACACATTTTTCCATGTGTATACTGTAGCTCACATCTCTGCATGCCTGGCTGATATTGCTGCTTGAATGTCAGCACACCATATTAAGCTAAACCCTGACAAGACTGAGCTGCTCTTCTTCATCTCAAGTGTTGCCCTCCCAGAATGCTAAGAAACTTTGACCCTGGAAGATACTGTGGCATTCTCTACTGTAACTCAATGTTAGTAGGGCTCCTGGCAGGTACCACCACACCGCTACTGCTCATTAAGAATGCAGCAGCCCACCTAGTGTTTAACCTTCCCAAGTTCTCTTACATCATCCCACTTCTATGCACACCCCACTGGCTTCCGGTTGATGCTCCTATCCACTACAAGGACATGGTGCTTGCCTATGGAAGCAAAGAGAGAAGCTCCTCCTCTCTACATTCAGGCAATGCTCAAAGCCTACATCCCCACCCAGGCTCTTTGTTCTGTCACCTCTGGGCTCCTGGCCATCTTACACCTTCGGGAAGTCAGCTCCTTCTCTGTCCTGGCTCCTCAACGGTGGAACCGGCTTTCAACGGAAGCTAAAACAGCAGTCTCTACACATTTTCAGGAAACATCTGAATACCTGACACCTTAATGAGTACTTAATGAGTTGTGTAGATATTGAATGAGTTGTGGTTGTTTCATCTGGTTTTTCTTAAATGTATGCACTCACTGTATAAGAATGTCTGCTTGTCACAAATATTAGTGTGGAGAGAGGGAGACCCAGGCAAGTTCAAGATAGTTGTTTGAAATGATGGTTTAATCGAACAGTTCAGGAATATACAGATACAGTATAAGTACAGCAAGTTGCAGGGTACGCCTGAAGCAAGAGAACAACTGAATTATATATATGGCTTATGTGCTCTTAACAGTGGCACGGAACACTGATTGCTTAACATATAAGTAAACATACGCCTACACTTCCAAACTTCTAGTGACTCACTTCTCACAACTTACTATACACAGGTGCAACTACAGGACAGCCTTCCCAACGTAGTACAGATATTACCCATGTACATAGAACAATGTTTGACACCTCTCTCTACTTTGGCAGCCCAAATACAGGAAGCTTATCTAACTAATAGAACACGGCTGAACGCAATCATTTATCAACAGATCTACAAGATATCAGCCTAACCTAACCTAAACCCTATGGTAGCAAAGCCAAACCAGAGAGAGGTGTCACATGCCTTGAAGGGACATTTGCATTTATCTTAGTATAAAACTAAACCAACATGCAATGCATTGAAGTGCAGGTCTACGTTGGGTGTTAGGGCAACATTTCAACACCGATGATTCAAGTTTCCAGCTGTAACATTAATGAAGTGCTTAAATAGACTTCCTGGTACATTTCTGGTGTTAGAATAAATTCTGATCACTGATACAGGACTATATTTTAATGCACAAGGGCTCAGTATGGGGTCAATGTCATAGATGGAGCATCACCAGGCTGCTAGCTTCTGCAATACAGATAATGCTAATATAAGCAGCTGCTGAAAATGTCTACACAACTCCTCCTCCCGGTAAATGCTATATTTTCATTCGGCTGATAATGACATTCGGCTGAAAATGTGGCAACACTTTATTTTGATATTCTGTAATGCATCTACAGATTTATTATCAATACCATGTAAATAAACTAAGACTAATCTTAAACCTCATAACTTGTAGCCCTTCTCCATTTTTTGTTATGGATTTAATGTCTATAATTTGTACCACATAGCCCATAGAGATGTTTGACAATGTTAAAACGGCGGAAATTAACTTGTTCAACGTCCATTGCCGATGCTATTAGTACAGTTCAGTTTACCCAGTTTCAAAAATAGAACGTTCGCTGTGAGAAAGGTCTATCGTCGACATTACAAAGAGCTGCCAGATATGTTAATGGCAGCAGATGACTGGCATAACAATAGTTGCAAGCTACCTCCATGCTCCCATCCATCATTTAAACCTACAGTGACATTAACACTAATTTTAATTACTGCCATGATTACATTATAGTATGATTAACACTCTCTAAGAAGAGATAACCTAGAGAGAGAGACGGAGAGAAGATGGCCTGTTTCTCTTGGTGTAAGCAGTCTACACCCACAAGAGACGTTTCCCTCAGTGAACTTGGCACAAACACAATAACAGATGCTCTTCTAAGCACACAGGCAGCGATGAAGAGGAAAATAGAAAGGATATGGAAAGAGTGAAGGAGAAACACAAATCCAATGATATAATGGCCATGGTGGAGAGATGGGGAGGGATATCTACTGGTGTGTGTGGTTTCTGGGTGCAATGTGTAGCTTCTCACGCTGTGGGGAATGCAGCCTGTTTACTAACAATGTTTGAATTATAAAAATCACGTCCTGTAATTACACAAGGGGGTAATAATAACTCCTTCAACTTAAATATTAATACACACAGCTGAAACATCATTAATATTCATACAATCTCACACAACCACAGATGCCAGAGGCGCACACACAACCACACACACACGCACACACACACACACACACACACACACACACACACATACACACACACACATACACACACACACACACACCTCTAAGCTCCATACACCGACTGTACATAAATATTTCAGATGGGATTAAGCTCAGAACATGACAGCGTGAATGGACCCTAAGATTTACCTAATGAAAGACAGAATAAAATCCTTAATTGTAAAGATATACAGCATAAATAATTCAAATTAATGCTCACATTCAGTTTGACTTATTGTAGATCCAGTGACTACTGTTGATTTGGTATTGGCTATATGTGATTGTTTTTGTATAACATCCTAACACTGTCGAGTGACTTTTTTGTACAGCATGCTAACTTTGAAAGTTTTTTTCTCTCTGTTTAAACAGTTTTCTACAGGTGGGAGCAATTGTATGTTGCTAGCTAGATAATTTCCTCTTTCTTCTTTCCATGTTCTCTTTCTTCCTCATCTCCCGTACCTCTCCCCCATATCTTTCTCAGCCCCTCCCTACAATCCAATACCTGGGTGTGGAACATGGCCTATTGCCATGGCTACAGACAGCCATGACAGGAAGAGATAACCAGTGGTTCAGGGATGCGTAACGATCCTTTGGGAGAAAGGAAACTGACAAGCACATGGAATTACAATCATTAGAGTGGGCTATTGTAGAGCAAGCTATTGTGGGACTGCTGCTTTGTTTCTATTGATTCTATTTCTATTTCCTGCATGAAAGGCACCTTGAGAGGATAAAATGTTGAAAAATACTTTACTAATTATATAAGCTGCTTTTATGGTGTATCTAGAGTTATCTTTAGAAAAAAATGTGTGCAATTGTTCTCGTGGAAAATTGCAAAATGTTGAGCTCTATCCAATAATGAATGAAAAGAGTAAACACATATAACACTCATACACACACACGCAGTATGCATATTGTACATCCATACTGTACATCCATACTGTACATCCATACTGTACATACACCAGAAGCCCTTTAATTCCCCCCCCTTCTGGAAACAGTGATTTCTATTGTCAGTGTGATGTCTCATTAGCCAGGCCAGTGTAAAGATCCTTGTGTGCAACAGAACATCTGGACAAAGCAAGAAACACAATGCACATATCGGGATGAAGCCCATTCATGTTTGATTAAATAAAACCTTGTTTGGTGGTAGTATTTTATGACACTGTATGTGTGCATGTGATTTTGTGTGTGTATGTGAAGAACGTGGACTTCACCCACTCACCATAAGCAGACAGACGGCTGACTCGGGCATGAGTTGGACAGCCATGACTGGGTCCTGTATACTGGCTGAAGTTGAACAGGAGAAATGACCTGACTGCACGCAGAGAAACTCCTGCTTTCCTTGAGTCGGGACACGCTGCCTTGCCGTACCGCTCCGTTTGTTCTCCTGGCTGTCAGCAGATCCTGCTCCTATTCTTTTGTATCGCACTCATTTTTCACCCTGTGTTTGTGTCCGACTCGTCTTTGATCTTACCTAGGACACCCCCCTCCCCTGCAGACCCGTCGCCCCCCTTGACAGAACCTCAGGAGTCCACCTCCATCCCTGCTATATTCTCTTGTTTTCCACGTTTCTCACAACAGGAAACATTGACAGGCAGCAACAAGCTCCTCTTCTTGACGTCTTCTTTCCCCTGCAATCGGTCGACGTGTCTCTTGTGATATGTCCTAGGACTGCACTGTGACCAACCCCTCTCCGGCCACGACGTCCCTCCACCTACAGTGTTCCCAGCTGGGGGAGATGCACACTCTCCTCCACACAGAGACCCAGGATGCTGCAGCAGAGATGGAGCTCAGACGCTCACACTGCTCCCCGCCTCAAAGCGCGAGTAGATGGAGAGTGTGAGAGTGAGGGAGAGAAAGAGAGAGAGAAAGAAACATAACAGGAGGAGACAGAGTACAGGACATGAAGTGAGAAAAACAGGAGATTCAAAGAGAGGCAGTAAGTCAGCAATATGATTTTCAAATGCAGACAGGAAGAGAGCTAGCAGAGAGGAGGGAGGGAGGAAGAGATGCAAGGAGAAAGAGAGGAAGGGAGCAGGCCACGCCTTTTAGCAACAAGGGAGAGTAAATGAGACACTGAACTGGAGCATGAGAGCTGAGCAAATACACCTCAGTTGGCTTAATGAACGGGCTGTGTGAGCTAGTGTGTTAAGATAGCCAGACTATCAACTAGCACGTGTGTTCTAGACAGCTTTTAGAGGAGACTTAAAGCAGCATGGTAGATTAATAATTCAGACAAAAACACTGAGTCAGCGTGGCCTTTGTTCTGTGTGTGTGTGTTTGCACAAGTGTATGAGGGGGAACTCTCACCAATAACAATAACAGAAATGGTTAGTATTTTCTGCTACATATATCTTTGTATCCTTTTTCACCATATTATTCTGCTTATTTGTAATCACAGTAGCATGCACAGTAATGTCAAACAGAAACAAACCTCCAAAGATGATTGTTTAAAGTACTGCCTCCATACCTAGAGGTTGTTATACTGTAAATACTGTGACATTACCTTGATTTCTTCATAGATTTGCACTGTAAACCCGAATAGTAAGGCAACTGATTACCTCAAAGTTTTAGAGTTCATGAAATTAACAGTCACTGTATTATACCATCATTTAACTTTTTTCACAACATTTCCAAACCAAATGTACAAAGAGAGAATCAGAAAAACATTACACTGATTAAGGGAAGTCACTGTGAATCTATTATGGACAGTATTTTGTTCGTAAAGCTGCGCATAATATTATACTAAATTGAAATGTATTAAATTGAAATTCATGGCCTCAAAATGAAAACAGTCACCTAAAATGTTTGAAGGTATTTTAAGTATTCTAAACTCAATTGAATAACTTTATGAACTCAAATATTTGGAAGTAATCTTAAGTATCTTAATTTTTTTTAGTTCTGCTTACTATTCGAGTTTACAGCATGTCATACAGTTTTATCTGATCTTAATTTAAGTCAAAACAATGGACAAACACAGTACTAATAACACACAATTGTATGTTTTAATATCATTATTGAACACACTTTGTAAACAGTCACAGTGCAGAGTGGGAAAAGTATGCGACCGCTTTGATTTAATAACTGGTTGACTGCAGAAATAACCACAGCAAAATGTTACGTTAAGCAGATAAGACCTGCACAATTGTTAGTCATTTTATACCATTCCTCTTTCCAAAACGTTTTCATTTCAGAAATATACATTACAATATTCTATGCTCTCTTGAGGTCATGCCACAGCAATAAATTTGAAACCTAATTGGGTTGAGGTCCGGACTCTGACTGGGCCCCTCCAGAAAGTGTATTTTCTTTTGTTGAAGCCATTCTGTGGTTGATTTACTTCAGTCCCTTGGGAGAATGTCCTGTTGCATCATCCAAAATCTGTTGAGCTTCAACTGGCAGACAGAATACATTCCTTTGTAAAATAAATAAATATTTCTGTCGATAGTAAGCCCTACAGACCATGAGGCAACAACACAGCACCACAATGCCCCTACCACCGTACTTTACAGTTGGGATGAGGTATTGATAGGTGTGCTTTGCTGCAGAGGCGTCATGCCCATTGAAATGCACGTGCCCCCTCAGATTTTTGAGCCAAGTGGATTTACCTTTTAATATCAGTATTTGTGGGCACTTGTTTCCGTGTGTTGTGCACACTGTGCCCCCTTAAAAAAATATGTGCATGACACTTCTGGCTGTGCCCTTTTTTCTCCACACAAATTGTTGTGTTCCTTCCCAGCAACTCAACATTGGTTTCATCTGTCAATAGAAAATTTTGCCAGTAGCGCTGTGGAACCTTCAGGTGTTATTTAGCAAATTTCAGACATGCAAAAATGTTTTTTGACCACTGTGATGTCATCCCAATAACTCCAAACTTGTTTAATGTTTTAGGTATCATAGACTCATCAACCAAGTTGTTGCATGATCCAGATATTTCTGCAAGTCTTTCGCTAACACTACAATTCTTCCTAAATCCATTAAGCAATCTGCGCTGTGCTCTTTCTGTCACCTTTACAGACAATGTATTGTATCATGGACTGATGAACATCAAGGATTTAAGAGATGCTTTTGTAACCCTTTCCAGCTTTATATAAAATCAATAAATATTAATTGCAGTGGTTCTCAATGGGGGCAGTACCGCACCACAAGGGGGCATTCAGAGGACAACAGGGAGTCTGGAAGCAACATTTTAGAAAGATTGAGGTGCCCTTGGGGGGCATTTGTTTTAAGGCGAGTTTACACTGAAGATTCACAACTATACAAGTTTAAAGTCTCAACTAGTTGCCAAAAACTGCAGCATTAAAACCTGCCAGTTTATGCCACTGCGACTGGACAAGTCAATGTAGGTATAACTCATCTTCTCTTCTAGTTTCAGTCAGCTTCTTGTGGTACAGCTCCTACACGGGAACGGGATGTCAAAGCAGTGTTTCCGTTGCGTAAATTTTAAACGCTACGGCAAAAATACTTCCACCACACCAAGAAAAAAATTGTAATAAAACACAAAAGTCTAGACATTATTTATTTATTACAGTAGGCAAAATAATAGCATTTGCTTTTCACCTAGATAATCTATCAGGCAGTGCCGGCCCAAGCCTTTTGGGGGCCCTAAGCAGAATTAGATTTTGGGGCCCTCTCCCAACACACGGAGTCAGCTGTGCACTCGATTGGGGGCCCCCTGGTGGGTTAAGCAGCCGTTTAGT
Organism: Umbra pygmaea; assembly: GCA_016801145.1. Taxonomy (NCBI): domain Eukaryota; kingdom Metazoa; phylum Chordata; class Actinopteri; order Esociformes; family Umbridae; genus Umbra; species Umbra pygmaea. Next base: position 1,850 of record JACXGM010014662.1, on the reverse strand, counting down.
TCACTTATGCCTCGGGCCGGCCCTGCTATCAGGTTTTGAAACTGTTAATAACGATAGTTGTGCTGATCTGCATGCGCAAGGAAATTACACAGAGTGTGATGTCCTCTTAACCAATCAGTCCAAATTCCTCCCAGCAACAAAACCTCCCAGAGGAAACACTGTCAGAGTATCATCTATAAAATTACACCCACGTAAAACAGTGCAAAAAAGATGTCACCCGACGGTTCGGGTGACATGTGGTTGGATGAACCATGTGCGAGCCCCTCGCCATCCCACATATCTGTCCAAGGAGTTGAGGAGCTGCAGACAAGGCAGGATTAGAGAGGGAATTGGGAGCTCATAGGACTTTTAGTTATTGAAAAGTGTTCTCCAGGCAGATCTGCCTTGGAGGCAGAAGTCATTTAATTGGTTGATTCAAAACTGAGGGCGGACCTCACATTAAGTTTAATTTTCCATCCATCCATCCTTATCCGCTTATCCGAGATCGGGTCGCGGGGGCAGCAGCTCCAGCAGGGGACCCCAAACTTCTTTTTCCCAAGCCACATTAACCAGCTCCGACTGGGGGATCCCAAGGAGTTCCCAGGCCAGGTTAGAGATATAATCCTGCACCTAGTCCTGGGTCTTCCCCGAGGCCACCTCCCAGCTGGACGTGCCTGGAACGCCTCCCTAGGGATCCTTACCAGATGCCCAAACCACCTCAACTGGCTCCTTTTGACGCAAAGGAGCAGCGGCTCTACTCTGAGCTGAGATCCTCATGGATGACTGAGCTTCTCACCCTATCTCTAAGGGAGACGCCAGCCACCCTCCTGAGGAAACCCATTTCTGCCGCCTGTACCCTGGATCTTGTTCTTTCGGTCATGACCCAGCCTTCATGACCATAGGTGATGGTAGGAACAAAAACTGCCCGGTAGATCGAGGGCTTTTCCTTCTGGCTCAGCTCTCTTTTCGTCACAACGGTACAATATATTGAATGTAATACCGCACCCGCTGCGTCGATTCTCCGACCAATCTCCCACTCCATTGTCCCCTCACTCACGAACAAGACCCCAAGGTATTTGAACTACTTCACTTGGGGTAAGGACTCCCTACGTTGAGTAGGCACTCCACCGGTTTCCTGCTGAGAACCATGGCCTCAGATTTAGAGGTGCTGATCCTCATCCCAGACGCTTCACACTCGGCTGCGAACCGATCCAGTGCTGAAGGTCACAGGCCGATGATGCCATTAGGACCACATCATCCGCAAAAAGCAGCGATGAGATCCTTAGCCCACCGAACTGCAACCCATCCCCACCCTGACTACGCCTCGATATCCTGTCCATAAATACTACAAACAGGATTGGTGACAAAGCGCAGCCCTGGCGGAGACCAACCCTCACCAGAAACAAGTCCGACTTACTGCCAAGAACCCGGACACAACTCTTGCTTTGGTCATACAGAGATTGGATGGCCCTAAGAAGGGACCCCCTCACCCCATACTTCCGCAGCACCTCCCACAGTATCTCCCGGGGGACCTGGTCATACGCCTTCTCCAGATCCACAAAACACATGTAGACAGGATGGACATGCTCCCAGGCCCCCTCTAGGATCCTTGCGAGAGTAAAGACCTGGGCCCGGTTCCCCAAAACGTTCTTATCGCTAAGTAGTTCTTAGCCTAAAGGCCATTGCACACTGAGTCCGAAATTCGCATCCGAATTGTTCGCACGTTAAAAAATAAAAACGACCTCACGTTATGTCAATCATGCATGCACACTGCTTCCGAAAATTTCGTCCGTAATAAAAACAATCGGATCAGGTTCGATTTTCTGCGTTTTTCGCATCCATAGCCAGCATTTTGAGAGGTTTATTTGACA
>JACXGM010014661.1:0-16028 GCA_016801145.1 Umbra pygmaea | reverse complement strand
TTTAGTATTTACCTTGCAAATAACAATTAGAACAATGTCTATGTGGCACATTTCATTCAGTCAACCGACCGTCCACAGTCTTTCACAATTGGAAAAACTACAAATCTGAACAAGCCTTATTACCTTGTATTTGCAAGTATTTTAAGAAGTTCTTCCACATTCAATTATCTCAGTGCACTGGCAGATCATTTTGCTTGTTTTAATTACCGGTATTCCATCTTGATTTAGCTACGTACTGTCTTGTTTTTGGAGGTGTGATGTGGAAGTTTAGGCTCTGATTTACATATGACGGATTGGAAGGATACATCCTCAATCAATTCTACATGCAGTCTTATACAATTTCAGATCCTACATAGACTACAATATTCAAAGGCGAAGATCTACGTCATCATCCTTGACAGCTCAACTGTTGTTGTGACAAATGTCAAGCTTGCGAGGTGCACTGCATCACAGCTTTGCTTTATTCTCTAAATGGTCCCCCTTCTGGTCTGGAGGTGTGATAAGCGTTGATTATCATGGGAGTGTCAAAAGCCCTGGGAAAGGCAGCGACAATAAAAGCTGGATCTTGATGTTTTGAAAAACGTCTCTGGTTCCCTCAATGAAATTATGGCTCAGCAAATCAGCCAATAAACAAAACGTAGAAAGAATTCAAAACAGTTAATTACCTACAGCAGATTTAAAAGCCATTTTCCAAACTACCTCTCTTGTGTATGAAATGTCATCATTATTACATTCTATTAAGCACATGAATTCCAGGGTCTATGGATGCAAATTCAGCCCTCAACACAATTCCCACCAACACTGCCTTGTCGGCAGCTCCACAACTCCTTGGACAGATCTGTGCGATGGAGAACTGCGTGCCCATGGTTCATCTAACCATATTTCGCCGAGCCGCCAATTCTTTTTGCACTGCCCATCCAACATGGAAGCCTTTAGTCAGATAATGCAAGCGATTATTATGTTCACCAACTATATTTCTACGATTGAATTTACAGACGCCTGATCTGGAAATAACGAGTGTCTGGAGAGTGACGTGTCAGGATCGATGATCAAAATTTTCTAACCTAAATGCCAATTTGTGCTGCCTCGTGCAGGAAATCCAGGGAAAGTCAGAGAACCCAAAACATTTTCTGACATTTTAGTGATTTAGCAGATGCTCTTATCCAGGGTGACATGCAGTAAGTGCATTAATTTAAGAGAAACTAGGTGGAACCAAACTCAATAGTAAGGGCATTCAATATTTTAAACAGTGAATGGCACAAATTGGCATAGCGCTGCTTGAGATTTGGGACAGATAAGCCGAATCATCTAGCTTACCACGTCGCTCTCCAGCGACTCTTTGTGTGCATATCGGGCGCCTGTAAATTCAATTGTGGAAGTATAGTTGGTGAGCGTAATCATCCTGTACGTGATCTGACTATAGGCTTCCCATTTGGATTGGCAGTGAAAAGAATCGGTCGACTCGACAACATGTGGTTGGATGATCGGAGTTGCCAGCAAGGCAGGGTCAGTGGGAATTGGGAGGGAAGAAAAATTGTGATGAAAAAAACAGCAAATATGCCATATAAGTGCTTCCTCTTTTGTCCACCTCGACACCTGTCCACCTGTCTTCCTGGCCTATTTCATAATCCCCTGCCCAAAAAATAATGAAAAATACCTCAGCAAATTATGTTTGTTTTTATCTTTCCTTTCATTAAAATTATTTCCAACTGAGAGGCTGAAAAAGTAACCAATTCACAAAAGTGTAAAGTAACTACGTCAAAATTCCTTTTTCAGTAAGCAGTGTTTTTGTTAATATTCATATTTTTACTCCAAGAAGCAATGAACCTAATAATAACACTTGTTATGTTGTATGTTTCAATCTTCACCAGTTTCCTTCCATGTTTTTTTAACTCTCTGCTCTTCCTATCTCCTAGTAACAGATCTCCTTCCCACATCGTAGATACCCCCCAGCGTCTTAATTTGTACATTTCTCATTATTTATTAGATTCTGAGCCTCTTATGACAGATATAACCAGCAGACAAGTGGGCAGGAATATTTAATAACTTATATATTGAGTGAGCCAAGGTACCAAAATAGCACAATTCCTAATGCTTTGTCTGACTGATGGACAGAAAACTTGCTTTCTCTGCACATGCTGGTATAATTGTCAGATCATGATGTCACAGACATTCTCAATGGAATGAGTCATAATGAAAGGCATTGGAGAACACTGTCACTGCAGGCCTCACACCAACATCTTATAAGCAACAGGCCACTAGGACCAACAGCATTACATGTGCTATCCTTTTCTACCAGTGGAAGTACAGCCTGGGGATGGCCGCTAGTCAGCACTGCACAGTGAGACAGGACAAAGAAAGACAGCAAGAGAGAAAAGTCTATTGTTTTCTTTCTCTCATTGAAACTGTTCTTCCAGTGCAAGACAGAAGATTACAAAGTCTCTCAAAAAAGCAAATCATTAGTTTGGATATTGCAATTATACTTTGAGATGAAAGACATCTGTTTCGCATCACTAACTCTTTGATTGGAAGTATTCATTTTCAATCAGCATTGCCGGCTCCCTCCTCTATCCATTATACCAATGATAGACCTACTTAAACAATCAAACGGCTATTGAGTCATCTTCTCCATGGCATTGACTTGTGCAAAATGTACATGTAGAAGTCCTAGAATCTGTCTAAAATCTTATTACATAAATAAATGTCTTAAACATAATGACAATGCTGTAATGGGTTTTGCTGCTTGAAAGGTGAAGGTGTTTTCGACTAGATAGGACTTGTCACCGATGGAAGCTGTCTCTAGCCGTAACAGACACATTTTAGAGTGTATGGGTTCCTTGAAAATGCAATTAATGAAGTAGGCTATCGGCCTCCTCTTTTTAAGTCTTGCACAAGGAAATTTAATTGAAGTCAAGAGCTAGTGTCCTCAGGCCAAAACTGGTGATTGGTTAACATGAACATCTACGGTACTACAGTTCTCCCAAACTGCAAGAACATGCAGCCACACACAAGGGTACAGATATGTTAAGCTATGACCCACTCCAGCCCCCTACTGACCAGCGTCATGTCCTTCTGGTGCGAGCACACAGACTGTGTGAGAAACGCAAAAGCTCACCGTAGGTGCCTCCCCATCGCTAAGCACTCAACAGCCTACTGCACTAATATAGTCCTGCAGTGTTGCTACAAAAGCCCTCATGAATACATTTGGACCAGTAATTTATTATTACTCTAAGAATATAGTTCAATGTCAAAAGACAATTATCCTATGAGCTGAATAAAAAGCTAGGGTAATGGAATGCTCCATGAGGTCATTGTTAACGAAGCATACAGGATTTTAAACAAAGTTGATTGTAGCACATCGTACAAATGCTTTGCATAACCTGTCATAACTAATGTATGACATGCTAAACAATACTAAAACCCAATGGCACAATTTTGTAGTTAGGCTGCGCCTACAACTGAATGGGGCTGGGTTCCCACAACCAACTTGGAATTAGACCTTTGACCTCTTATCAATATGTGACCTTCAGCTTGGGTGACATGGGGTAGTGTAGGCTTGAACTCTGGTAAAAGGGAGAGTGAAGCTGCCAGGGCCAACAGCTCAATGACAAGCACACAAACAAACACACACACTCACAGGCAATATGAAAGGAAATAACATGGCACTGTGTCTTGCTCTTTATAAAGACTCTGTATATGAACTCTTCACTTTGTAAACCTATGCCATTTTTACCATGCAACTGTCCCCTGGTACTCCCAGTAAAAACTGAATTGCACATTTCCCCTGACATTTTTGTGCTTTCATTTTAATTATTAATTTTATCAGCCTAATTTAATCTTGTGTGGATATATTTCCAAATAATTTTATCCAGTAGCAGCTTTTGTATAGGAGTAAATCAGCTCTCCGAAGTTTTGAAATAATTTGCATGCATTTATCCCAGAAAAATATGTATATTAATCACTATGTCTGGCCTAACATTTTGAACGGCATACATCTCTGTGTCCTGTTTGCCTTGAACAAGGATGACTGGAAAAATACAATTAAATATTTAGAAAGTTAGAACACTATGTCACCACAAGGCTAAACAAAGTTTATTTTCCTAACAATAACAACACTGACCTTGGTCCTTAAGTGCTTTTCAAAGGTTACTGAACTTTCCAGTCATCTATATAATAAATTTAATGTATTTTCCAAATGCTTGATTGAAAAACATTGACTAAAGACTGTGGCTGTCTGAAATTCCACCCTATCCCCTATCTGCCTTAAAAGGAGTGAACTAGGTAGTTAGGGAACATAGATGCAGACTTAGGTGCAGAATGTTGTCAACTCCAGTACAATATTTTCTTTGTTCTGAAGTAAAATGATTCACACATTATACATTTGTTCTAAATCCTAACAATTTGTTTGAAATAATTCAGTAAACCATGTATAGAAATGACCAATAACATATATAGAATTGGTCATATGACCTGACAAAGTTCTAGTTTGGACCAAAACCACGATTGAAGTAAAGCAGAGAATAGGGAGTGTTAGAGTGTAGTAATTCCTCAAAAACATAATTCCATTCCCACAACCCTTCAAAACCCGCATTTAATAATGAGAACAATGAACTGGCCCCTTTACGGTTCGACAGTAACTAGTTGTAGACTGCTGAACTCATCGTGTCCCAGATCTGCTTGTGCTCGTCATCTTTGGCTTTCATTGTCAACACAAACATGCTTGGCATGAGAACACATAAAGCAAGCAAGTGTTGTGGAAAAGGTTATCATCCCCATTATTTTTAACCAGTATCCTGACTAGCCACATCTGTGCTATTCCTATTTTACAGCCAAATCTTATGCTAGTCCATGGTGAGAAAAAGGTGCAATTTAGAAATACTACTCATAATTGCATGTGATAAGTTCCTAGTTAGTATAACTTATTTTGACTCCCTTAGTTTGACCCACCTACAGTTTAGACAGCTTGTTCATGACTCACTTTGAATTAATTCACTAACATATAATTATGTGCAATGGGTGTAATAGACTTAAGCAAAACTGTTGATTTTAAATGAAGAGCGGTAATCCTGTAAACATTTCAAATTACCCCAGGCTATTCGCCCAGGAACACTGAGAAGGCATTAGTGCCCGGGACGTCCACAACGGCTGTGTCCATCATGATTTGCTATTAGACAGCCACCATCAAGTGTCACCTGGGGACATCCCACTGCAATAAATGATGTCACTACTAATAAACCTGAAAGTGCAAGATAATTCCTCAGAGCAACACCACAGTTCTAACAGACCAGTTTAATGATTGTCTCTGAGTCAATCCAATATTCACAAGTAACATAACCTGCTCAAACAAATGAGCATTTTTTTTAAAGAAATTATTATCTTTTCATCCACAATTTCTCACTTTTACAGACAGAAGGGAAACTGATAAAATCAAACATTGCTTCAGGTTTGTAACATTCAAAATAACCTCCAAAACATCCACTTTGAAGTGTTTTCATAGTAAGATGCATCATCAAACAGTGCTTGTTGGCTGTTGTTTCAATAGTTACGTCATATTTCATAGGTCTTCTTGATTTGTTAAAACATCCAGTTGTTCAGATACAAAAAAGTGGCCCTGTCAAACACCACTGTCTGCAATTAAACTGCAAAATAAAACCAAGATACATTCCAATGTGGCCATGGAGTGGAATTCCTCCAAAACACTGATTCAAAGTAAAGCTTTAATTCCACGATGAACAGAACGGCACTAAATGTATAAAGAACATTAAATTCAATGTCTTTGGTAAAAAAGGAAAAATAAATGTTTGTTAATTCTGTCACAGTTTGGAGAAAGTCAATAAAGATTTAGTGAGGTCCTTAGCCTCCCCAGCTGTCCGGACTCTCTCGTAGCCCAGGACAGCCATAGAGTGATGGCAGTAGTCCTCCACCTGTTTGATCTGCTGGATGCTGAGAACTGTTCTCCACGCGCTGGCAGCCTGTGTGGCATTCCTAGACGACACTATGAATGGCTTGGATGAGGAGCTAGACCCGCTGGTCATATTCAAAGCAAATGACTCAATGTCATGGTTTGTGGTGAGGTTGGCAAAGCGGTAGATGTTCCTCAGGATCTTCACAGGGTTCTCAACCAGGTCCTCGTAACGCACGGCCATGTACTTCCCTTTGAGCCAGTGGGGTGGGTTTAAGGCAGTCCTGAGTGTCCGAGAGGTGCGGTCACAGATTACCTCCATGGCTCCGATGGAGTGGTAGTCTGAGCCGTCCTTCTTGTTGGCTTTATGGTTGGGGTCTACAAAGGGGATCCTGCGGAGCTTGGGATCCCTGCTCCTGACCACCTGCAGGTTCTCCCGGATCAGCCCGTGTCTGGACTTGATCCGGGAGTTGGCAACGGCCCGGGGGTCCCTGACCAAGTGAACTACTTTAACGTCAAGTGAAGGGTCCTCCATGAGGGGGGCCAGCACGTTAACGTCCAGGATACGCACCCCTTTAATGACAATGGTGCTGTATTTAAGACACTCCTCCTCCAGTAATCGAAGGCTTTGAGGGGGGCACTTTTTACACACCTTATCATCCACCATCCCCACCACATCTTTCCTGTAGGCAGAGCAAAGGGGGTAGGAGCACACCACTTTATTCAGGGTGGCCCCAAAGAGTCCTAGGGAGGTAAAGTTCTTCCCCCCAGGGCTGTTGTACAGCTGGAACACTGAGAGGTCACAGCGGTACAATGAGCTAAGCATGTCCCTGGCTGCCCCTTGCAAAGACACAGCGTCTCCCGGGTACAGCTTCTGCCAGATATGCCACATGGGTTCATACAGGAAGAACACTTCAGGATTTTGGTTAAACAGCTCTCCAAAAAAGGAGGAACCAGACCTCCATGTGGTCAGAACATATACCAACTGCCTCTTCTTGGCCAGAGACGGCCTGTAGAGGAATCGAATGTCTGACCTGCCTTGATATGTAGTGCCTCTCATCTGATGATTACACTGCTGGGGTTCTTTAGTCCATTTGTAGTTGGCTAGGTTTAGCATGGTCAGCACCAGCAGTAAGAAATATGCTATAAATAAAACAATACGCTTTCTGCGTAGTACCTTCATCACGATGCCGGGCTGGGCTATTATCTTGGTATGGTTCCTGTACGTTTTAAGCTTTCTCCCATAGCCAGCATCCTTCTCCCAAGGCGCTGTCAACTTCAGTTGTTGATGGTATTGTTTCCCTCTCATCTGTAACCTAGGAGTGAGCTGCTCTCACTACTGGTCGAAAGCTTATTACATTTACAGTAGGCAAAAGTGTTGCGTATTTAATGTATCCGGTCGGAACTGAGACAACAACGAATCGAATGCTAACTGATTTGGTAAAAATCCAGACAGCACATGCGATATAACAACCCACTTTGCAATTCCAAATATGATAACACAGCCCTATTTTACTGCAGTGCGCAAGGCTCTTTACCTGAAAATGTTTCCATTACGCCTATACAAATGCGTATTGTGGCCGGCCTGCCATCAAAACAATACCAGGAATCGTTCATCCAAACAAATGTCGTCCTCCTTGGAAACATTCAGCGTAGGCATCTATGTACAGTTAAAATCTGATGCAGCCCAGTATTGAACCACTGCACACAAGTAGCCTCCGTTAACTATGTGTTCCGCGTTTTTCTTGGATCCTTTTCAACATACGCGGAAGGAAAGAGATACTGCTGGGCTACGTCGCCGGTAAATCCAGAGGTGCAGTCCACAGACTCGTTTAACATCTCTTCGTTCTTCCTGATGTGTGTATCATATCTTTAATTGAAACGGGACTGATTCAATCAGAGACTACATGAAGAAAGGCCCTCCCTCCCCAGACGCAATTGGATCGAAATATGATACGTGCTTCAGCGAGTGGCGCCCTTGGTTCTTCCGCACGTCTATCAACAATGCACATCGCTCTGGAGACGCCCACACTTGAAAATTCACCACAATGGTTGACGACCGTGGTGGTTGAGGCTGTTGTTAGTATAGAGTAGTAATGGAAGGTCTTGCCTATACCCACTGCCAGTGTAGTAGCAGTGTCTACGTACACAGCCCTTACCGTTGTTTTGGCCTTAAATGTTAGGCATACGCTCGGAAAATGTTCTTTAAATATCCAGATAATTATATGCATGTTCATTCGTATATTTATTTTGCATTTTAAGACAGAGAGTTACGCTTTCCATTCAAGTTATGTTGTGTAGCTATGTTAGGGTATATCACAAGCATAAAGTTCATACTCTACATTATTCTTTACAGGCAGCGAGTAATTCATAGCATCCATTATTTAGGCTATTTCTTTTTGTTCACATTCTCAAGAATTTGGATCTGAATCCCGGTTTAACGGTAATTAGATTTTCCCGGAGAAGTCCAGCTGGACTGTAGGGATGCTGGACTCCCAATCTCTTAGTGTTCTCTCTCTCTCGGTCTCTCCATCCCTCGCTAGGCAACTTTGAATCCGTGATAATCTGCTATTCGACAGCTGTTATAGTGGAATTTACTGGCCTGGAAAGCGATATGTTTTAGGGTAGGGATCACATTAACTGTTAACTAAAGGATATGGGGAGATCTGTGCAAGTACAGCAGTTGTCTGAAGAGTCATCTAACATTTATAGGCTAATATTGTTTTTGCGTGATACATGAACATACAACACAGTACTGAGTATTTAATTCAGTGTAAACTTAATCTTCCTGTGAGGATTTCCTAATGGCAAATATGTATTATCATTAAGCTAATCTAAGCGGAATTCAGGAAGCAGTAATGCTCATGTTGTTTTTCTTGGCCTTGCAAACAATGCCATCTGCTGGAGCAAAGGGATTATTCAATTACTGTTTGGTAAATCTTTAAATTTTAACATGGGCCGGTGGAAAATATATTGTAAATTTTTGACTACCTGCTCCAGACTTGGCCTCGTATAATGTTAACAGAACTGGGTCGCGTAGGCTGAAATAAAGAAACATTTTACATTAATTGTTAGGTGTGTCAGTAAAGTGATTTGGAATATGACTATGTGAGACAAACCATGTTAAAATATGCATGTGTGCGTCCTACAGTTTAGACATCTTAGATTTTAGCAGTCATGGTGTTTCTGGGTTTAATGGTTAAAGGTGTGCACCTACCGAAAATATTACTGTAGCTATTCAAAGACATGCTATTAGACACATTGTTAATATGTGTATTGTAAACTGTATTTGTTATCCAAATATCTTCGGGTGTTTGTGCATTATTACTGTATTAGTCATTTACACATTTCTCGGAAAGAGCCTGTTAAACAACTGTACATGTATTTCTTTAACTTTATTTGACTGACAAATAAACTTGTTTTAAATATTTTCATTTCCTGTGTCCAAAATACGATGTAATAGAGGCCAAAATAGCAGACAGGCGTGTTATGTAATTGTGAATGACTGAGGATGCTGCCTGCCCGTGGGATGTGGAGAAGGAGCATGCGCTTGGAGTGCGCAACACCATCAGGACCAGAGAACCAGCCTACTGACATGAACCTACGTAGCGATGCTAGAAAATGGTGCATGTAAACACGCTGATAGAAATGTGGTACTGACTACGTTCAACATGTTTACGAATAAAGAAGAAGAGCAATTATCGAAGGAAAATTAGGAGGGAATAGCTGGAACGTCGTTAAGCGCGAGGAACACAAACGAAACGTTATACTACCAATAAATAAGGACCCAATACCAACACTAGTGTTTTCTGTCGGGACCACATTAACATCTGCCATTTTTGGTGGAAATAATATAGACTGTCTTTGTGTAGTGTATGTCATCCCATGTGACGGGCTTTCATGGTTAAATGGTCGCTTGCGCCTAGTGGGATGCACATCAGTGTTCTGCCCTACTCCTTCTCCGTCGTAATGGCCGCTCTGTATCAGGGCACGGACGTGTCCTCTCCGGATAAATTTCTGGCCCTGAAAGACGTGAGGGAGGTTAAGGAGGAGACGACTCTGGATGAGAAGCTCTTCTTGCTGGCCTGTGAGAAAGGTAAAGTCATCTTTAAATGTATATGTGGGTTAATTTAGCCTATTAGCAAGGGTGTAGGAACGGCGTGTAGGACATGTCCCCCCCCAATGTTGCAGACAGGAAATGTGGTCCCCCCAGTAATAAGAACAATTTGTGAAAAATATATGGTTTCACCCTAATATCAAACTAATTCCTACGCCCTTGCTACTTATTCTGCTTGATAGTCCAAAAATTGTTATTGGATAAAATGATGACATAGACATTTTATAAAGGTTAGATGTATTAAGTTAAATCCAATTTCAAAGTTTTAGGCCTCCCAATATAAAAATCAATACAATGAAATTAAAACTAGGCTACATTTATTCACGGTGGTTGCATTATATCAAAACACGGTGTCATCTAACAAAATGTATTAGATAATATGGTTAGGAAACAGGCTATTAAATCATTTGAACCACTTAAATGTCAATTACATTCTTATCAGCAACAGAAACTCTTGATCCTTATTGATGAGTTTTTCTTTATGAATGCCTCATGCAGCTGCTGACTGTACCTGGTTGGCCCACATATTTATCTGATTGACAGGGGCTAAGCTTTTCATTAGAGCTTCAGCAAATTTTGAATGTGGAGATTCACTCTTGTATAGAGCTGTTATGAGCAACGCTCTTGTATGGAGCTATTCAGATATGTAGCTTTATGAAGGTACAGTTTTGATATACAGTACACTGTATTGTATGCTCTTGTTTCAATCCTTGTCAAGCTTTACCTAAAAGAAGACCTGACTATGCTCACATTGTAAAAAAAAGGTGAAAGCCTAAAAAAACATACAGTTACAGTGTTAACCTGCTTACGTTGATAGCTATTACAAAACACATTCGTGTGCATGGCTTGTTAGGTAATTCCTATGAAAGAGCAGTTACATACACAGTTACGCACACACACAGAAATAGAAAAACATATATTATAATTCAGATGAGAGGAGGGGTATTCAAAATAGAAAAAATATGTGTGTCCAAGTTAATGTAGGTACACAGATAATGTGTCAGACGCAGGAATCACATTCATAGTAACAGAGATAGCTTTTGAGATGAGATGCGTAACATGTTAACCTGAGGTGGATGTTTGTTAGGGGTCAGCAGTGTTTCTCAGAAAGTCTTACCATATAAAGCTATTGTGAACACAGCTCAAAAGACTGTTTGGGACTGTTATTGTTCCAGTTATCTGGAAATGTAAGGGTGCTGGTTTTGTTGGAGTGGAGCCAACTTACTTTGTCTGCTGCTGCCTGGGTGCTACATGTTTCTTCTTCTCTGTGGATCGGCCTCCCACTTTTTTATGTGTGCATGGACTGGATGTGTTTTTCTTGTTGTGTTTGCCTGCATTAGCGTGGTGTCATTTTGTGTGTTTTTAGGGCTGACCCTGTTTAGGCAACTTATCCAATTGACCATGACATTTCTTTTTTTGTTCAAATGTATTGAGTAATTATCCAAAAGTCTCCTAATGCATACAAACCACACATTAAATCTACAAAGCAAAGTGTTAATTAAATTGTATGTAAACTTTCTTGAAAAAGGAAAAACAACCTAAAAACTGCAATATTACACAATATACAGTAGCTACACAGTGTTACACACAGTATGGCCATTAAGCAAACACATGTTAAAAAAAAACTCCACAGTTAACAGTAAAACGTTCATGTATTTAACATTTGAGCTGCCTTATATCTACCAGAGTTTCTAATTTACATTTACGTTGCCAAGTCATTCAAGTGTGGGGTATTGTAGATGAAAGTCTTCTTTGTTTTTGAGTAAGCCCTTTGTATGACCAGTACTAGCCAGTGTTGTAAATGTGTTTGATAAAAGCATTGTTTTCCAATGCATTTTTTTGATAATTGGGACGTTTCTGCAAAACAACCTTAAATACAAACATCAATCTGGCCAATCCTCAAAGTCAGGGAATCCCATTCAACTAAAGTGTACACAAAACAATGAATTACATTTGTAAAGTGTGTAAAAACTGAATGAACTCAATTACATAAATACTGTAAATGTTGTTAACAACAGCAAACCCTGTCATATTAAAAATTCAACAGAAAATATGGCAAATTGGTTTGCAAAATGTTTTCTCCTGGACAGCCCTGGTTTGTTTCTGTGTGTGTGTGTGCATTCATGCTGGCATGTTTCTGTGTTCTGTAACCGACGCCGTGTTCCAGGTGACTACTACATGGTGAAGAAGCTGCTAGAGGAGAAGCATCATGGAGAGCTTAACATCAACTGTGTGGATGTGCTTGGGAGAGATGCCGTCACCATCTCCATTGAGAATGAAAACCTGGACATCCTTAAGCTGCTTCTGGAGCATGGCTGCCAAGTAACACACACACACATTTACTAAGTTATCTAAATGGGCATACCAAATTTGATTGCTCTTACCCTAACCTTAATCCAGAACCTTAACACCCACCTAACCCTAACTGCAATACCTTGCACTCCTCCACCTTCTGTTTGAGGATGCCCCACAATTACTCAATAGGGTTTAGGTCTAAAGACATGCTTTATCACCTTTACCCTCAGCTTCCTTAGTGAGGCGGTGGTCATCTTGGAAGTGTGTTGGGGTCCTTATCATGTTGGAATACTGCCCTGCGGCCCAGTCTCTGAAGGGAGGGGATCATGCTCTGCTTCAGTATGTCACAGTACATGTTGGCATTCATGGTTCCCTCAATGAACTGTAGCTCCCCAGTGACGGCAGCACTCATTCAGGCCCAGACCTTGGTTTCATCAGACCACAGGACATGGTTCCAGTAATCCATGTCCTTAGTCAGCTGGTTTTCAGCAAACTGTTTGCAGGATTTCTTGTGCATTTTTAGAAGAGGTTTTCTTCTAAGATGACAGCCATGCAGACCAATTTGATGCAGTGTGCAGCATATGGTCTGAGCACTGACAGGCTGACCACTTACCCCTTCAACCTCTGCAGCAGTGCTGTAAGCACTCATACGTCTATTTCCCAAAGACAACCTCTGGATATGACGCTGAGCATGTGCACTCAATTTCTTTGGTTGACCATGTCGAGGCCTGTTCTGAGTGGAACCTGTCCTATTAAACTGCTGTATGGTCTTGGCCACTGTGCTGCAGCTCAGTTGCAGGGTCTTGGCAATCTTCTTATAGCCTAGGCCATCTTTATGTAGCGCAACAATATATTTTTTCAGATCCTCAGAGAGTTCTTTGCCATGAGGTGCCATGTTGAACTTCCAGTGACCAGTATGAGGGAGTGTGAGAGCGATAACACCAAATTTACCACACCGGCTCCGCATTCACACCTGAGATCTTGTAACACTAATGATTCACATGACACATGGGAAGGGAAAATGGCAAATTGGGACCAATTTGGACATTTTCACTAAGGGGTGTACTCACTTTTGTTGCCAGCAGTTTAGACCTTAATGGCTGTGTGTTGAGTTATTTTGAGGGTAAAGCAAATTTACACTGTTATACAAGCTGTACACTCACTACATTACATTGTAGCAAAGTGTCACATGAAAAGGTATAATCACATATTTACAAAAATGTGAGGGGTGGACTCACATTTGTGAGATACTGTATCTCCTTATTGCTGTCTCTGTGTGTACTATTGCTGTGTTCAGTGCCCACGCTGCGTCTCTGTAACCTGACCGTTATCCTGTGTTACGTCTCTATTTGTTCCAGGCAACAGATGCTCTGTTAGTGGCCATCGACTCAGAAGTAGTGGGAGCTGTGGACATCCTCCTTAACCATCGGCCCAGACGCTCCTCCAAGCCATCCATTGCTGTTAGCCACTCTCTATCTACCACACTTAGCAGACATTTCTCTGTTCTACCACTGCATTTCTATTGGCATGAATATTTCATTAACTGGTGTCCATCAATAAATAACAATCCTGATATTTCACCAATTATTTAGCTGATCAGAATGTACTTTAGATCACTAGTCCAAGGTAAATTAATTAATTAAATTAATTAAAAGCACAACTAATTGGCGTACTATCAGCTACAGTGATTTCTATTAAGATAGACAAATCATTACTCAAAACATCAGTTGCAGCTGAATCAAATGCTGGAGCCCTTTTTCATTTAGATGTGGTTCCTCTGGCTTTGTCAGAAACTGATGCAGCGCATCCAGAACCCCGAGTACTCCACCACCATGGATGTGGCCCCGGTGATCCTGGCTGCTCACAGGAACAACTATGAGATCCTGACCATGCTGCTAAAGCAGGATATTTCCCTGCCCAGACCTCACGCTGTGGGCTGTGAGTGCACGCTCTGCAACGCCAAGAACAAGAAGGACAGCCTACGACACTCCAGGTAACAGCCTGTTGTAGGCATTGATACATGCTCGCGCACACACATGCACACATACACACACGCACGCACACATGCACGCACACATACACACAGAGGAGGGCTGTTCTGTAGGGTACTTCCTCTAGGAGACTCTGTTAACTTCTCCAGAAAGGATGGTGCAACCAGCAGTAGAGGTCTTCACAGATGAGCCAGACCCGAACAACTGAAATGAGACCGAATTGGTCTGGGTCCAATATTTATGATTTATTATTACATTATTACAACGGGTCTTGGATATGTGCAATTATAATGTATTTACCCCCTGGACCCGATGGATCCCCCCTTGGTTAATTAAATGTTTGAGGTAGTGAAAACATCAGTCTTGAACACCACCCAGACATGTACCATAGCCAATCATAGCTACAAATGGCCTTTATGCAAATAAGTTATTTGCGCAGGGTGCCATTTCATTCACTGTTTGTTTACAGGCAATTATGAGACTTTAGATAAAGCTTGAGGGAGACAGTGGGTCAACACATGTAGCCACCTCGTTCTGAAACTAATTTTCGATTTCCAGAACTATACATTCAAAGTATGTTATGCGTTTTAGAACCTGAATCCACATGTGGTTTCAGAAGGCGTCTGTTCCTTAAAAGATGTTGGAAAGAGTTGACATTTAGACCATGATAGAATGAGAGACAGCCCAGCTCGTACATCATCACAATGTTTCTGTGCTGTCTGTACACCCAGGTACCACACTGTTCTGTATCGAGTGTACTATTGGGGCACATAGAAGTGAGCAGCATAAAGTGTACATCAGGTGGCTCGGTGGTTAGGGACTTTAATCAGTGCTAGAGTTTGGTGTAATTGTCTAAGCTCTAGACTCTGGACCAAACATGCATCCTGACAACTAGGATTCGAGCCCTGGCTAGGTCGACTGTCTGTGCACTTCCTCTCCTCCTACATACCTGTCTCCCTATTTTCTGCTTCCTAGTGTCCTATAAAATAGAACAAAGAAATATTTTTAAAATACTTCAAATCGGTAGGTAGCCAGTTTGATTCCCGAGAGGACTAAATGTTGTGTTGCCCTTGAGCAAGCACTTTATCTTAAGTGGCTTCAGGGGATGTCATTGGAAAGGAGTGTCTTCTAAGTGACTACACTCCACCAGTATTAGAATAAACATACCGGTAGTCTTTGAGGAAATTGCACATTTTATGTGTTTCTGTTTCGATTTACTACCAGGAAGTAATGCCATGCACTGCTGTTTGTGTTGTAATAGTTGAACCAAGGCCTCCCACACTCCACACTGTGATTCAACATGGCCAATATAACAACTTGGAGGAAGAAGTTATAAATACATACAGAACAAAGAACAAAATCAAATGGTGGAGACTTTTGAACAGTTCTGTTCTCTCTGCTTTTTTGCTCTTTCACAGTTTATTTTCTCTCTCTTTCTCTTCATCAATCCCTCTCTCCTCCCTTCAATCACTCTGTATCTCCTTCCTTTTCTTCCTCGTCCTCTGTCTCCACTCCTCCCCCTGCCCGTCCTACACATATCACCAGGTTCCGTCTGGACATCTACAGGTGCCTGGCTAGCCCATCACTGATCATGCTGACTGAAGAAGATCCCATACTGCGGGCCTTTGAGCTGAGTGCAGACCTTAGAGAGCTCAGCCTGGTGGAGGTCGAGTTCAGGTAGGACACAGTGGAGGAAGAGGAGTTCAGTTAGCACACAGTGGAA
>JACXGM010014660.1:6677-22025 GCA_016801145.1 Umbra pygmaea | reverse complement strand
GGGCCTCCATCACACCTCAGCAGTGCCACAGGCTGATTGCCTCCATGCCACGCCGCATTGAAGCAGTCATTTCTGCAAAAGGATTCCCGACCAAGTATTGAGTGCATAACTGAACATAATTATTTGAAGGTTGACTTTTTCTTTTTTTTTTGTATTACAAACACTTCTTTTATTGGTCAGATGAAATATGCTAATTCTTCGAGATGTTTGGGTTCATTTTGAGTTCATGAGCTGTATGCCAAAATCATCAGTATTAAAACAATAACTGACCTGAAATATTTCAGTTGGTGTGCAATGAATCTAAAATATATGAAAGTTTAATTTTTATCATTACATTATGGAAAATAATGAACTTTATCACAATATGCTAATTTCTTGAGAAGGACCTGTATCATGATGTTAATTTTTTCAATTATGGTCTCATTAATTTTTAAATCGGCGATAAAGCAAAGGGGCGTTTAGAGCATGGCTATGGTGTTGGGTTGTACGACAAGACACTCAAAGGAGTTGGCAGTTTACTTCTTTCGGTAAGTAACGTCACATTTAGTTTTACATTTGGTTTTAATACTGTTTTTCATTAGCATCCCAATTAATATCATTTAGCTAGCTAGCTTACTCCTCCCTCTCATCTAAAATCACCACATCTGCAACCAAGAAGTCTGCGCTCGTAATGGCAAATTCGATGATCCAAATCAGATCTTCACAAACCAATGGGTGACATCACACATGGTTATATCCAGTAATTATGCAATCTATGGAAGTAATCTGTTAATAGAGGAACTGTTTTCCCTACCACATGATGTTTGGTGTTGGCGCTGAAAGTAGTGAAGTTAAAGTTATGTTTGCTTAATAATGTGTGTACATATTGTCAGGCTGGTACCAATGATCAGTAAAACCTGTAACCATAGAAACACAACAAAGGCTTCTTAGCCTGATTTGCATTCTAGAAAATGTCTTTTTCGTCAGGCTTCGACAAAGAATTCCCACAGATTCCTAACAATTTATCTAGCTCAACTCGAGAAAATTTTATTATTATTTTCCTGCAAAAGCAGAAAGCCACATGAATGTTGTTTCCTTTCCCTGACTAGCTTTGTCTAAGTTTCAGGCTCGGCAGAAACTAAGTTGTCTAGGATATTGAAGCTATTTTGAGTGGCGTATTGAACTCCTCAAGGACAGACATCCAATTCTTCCCTGTAACGTACTGTACCCTACTGATATGTCAGGCGAAAATAGAGCCCCTTGCTTGACCCCATAATTCCAGCACCTTTGTATCCAATGAGGTATTAAACACACTGGTTGTACAAAGATTTAACATGGTACCATTAGTACTGCCAATCATACCATGGTATTGTCTGAATCATAAAAATGTACCATAGCTTTATTCTCGGAGATGATGGTGATTTTATGTTAATGCTATTGCACATAATAATAACCCAGATTTTTGTCCTTTATTCGGAGGTGTACAGTAGACCTTAATCATGGAAAAATTCCAATGGCGGTTGCTTTGATGTATGACTCCACTGATGGCAAAGTTACAGTAAATAATACTGTGCTACTGCATCATAGGGCTGGCAAGTAGCCTGGGTTGTGAGCATTGGGCCATTAACAAAAAGGTTGTTGGGTTGAATCTGCAACCTGATAATGTGAAAAAGCACAGGGAAATACCACAGTATTTGCCATATGACAATGGTATTTTCCTGCAATGGCAGTGACCAAAATACAATAAAAGTACAATGGTATATATATTTTTTTCATCATAGTACTATCTAACAATTGTTAGCAATTTTTGTAAGGAAACACACATATTTGTTAATTTATTTTCAAACTATAACACTATTTCTAATGCACTTAGTACAAGAATATTCCACTTGGTGATTGTACCACTGTTCTTCATCTATCTGAACTTATAATCCTTTGAGATAAAACTTTCAAATGACTTAATGCTGGGCAATATCCAAATTCAACAACAACACTGTCTTTTCAGTTCATCATATCATGGATATTAAAAAAGAATCATGTGCTGTCTGTAATATTCAGGAATATAACAAGTTCAAATATGCGGTCAGATTCGGCTGCTTCGTTTCTGTCCTGTGCAGCACTCAATCAGAGTCTCTCTGTTACAACACACCTTCATGTTCCTACCCCTATATGACGCTGCCAACTCACAAGCCATTATCAATATCACTGGTAATGAAAAATGTGTAATGGAAAGGATAGTATTCTTGGCTATTAAAATGCTGAACAGAGTTTTGTACAACTGAACAAACAGCAACAACAAGGGTAATCATCCAGACCGGGGCTTTTGATCAGTCCAAGTGTTTTGCATTACAGTATATATTTATCACATTCAGTGAGGCCCAATGCTTGATTGTGGCATTAAACAGTTTCATATCACATTGGGTAACAGATTAGAGTATACTATTGCAGTGGCTCTCACACCTCAGCCTCCAAGCCATCTCACAGTTTTGTTGTAGCCCTGGAACAGCTCATTTGATTAAAAAGTCCATGGCTTGATGATTTGCTGATTGATTTGTGCTAGCCCTGGGATATGAAGTACTGTGTAAAAGTCTTAGGCACCGGTAAAAAACTCTATAAATGGAAGACGCTTTAAAAAATATAGAAACTAATGTTCCTAAATATCAAACTTATAATTTATAAACAGTGAAAAACTAAAATAACTACACAAAAATGTCATGTCACACCCTCACCTTTTAGTTTGATTGTCCTTCACCCAGTTAATTCCTTCTACACCCATTCCTGTTTCAGTTAATCAGGTTGGTTCTATCACTGCATTATGTAATTAATCATTAGCATACCTGGTTGTTATCATTGTGTCACCATTCACAAAACAATATCTAGGGTACCTAAGACTTTTTTGCACAGTACTGTATATACATGGACTGACTGATGTTCCCAGGAGAGGTTTGGGAACCACTGTACTGCTGTACAATAATCTCAAAATTATAGTTGTATATGTACACTAATGTACTATACACCTGTCTCCATAAAGCCATATGCACAGTCAGTTTCTAACATTAGCATGTGTTGAAGAAATGCAATGAATTCAAGAGTAAATCATATTAATACTTTCCAAAATATTAATATGTTCCTAAATAATAAACAACACTGGTGTTTACTTTAAATATACCCTTCATGCCGAAAATATGTCTGTTTACATTGAATTCTTAAAACTTGAAAAAACCTTGTTCTCATTAGGATATCAACAAACATTAAATGAATTTAACTGAGTGGAAATAAGAATAATTAATAAGTCAGTCAAGCGGTCGCTAGGTCAGTTTGGTCAATTACCTGATCGCTTTTAGCCTGTTAGTTGGTGGGTGGATTTTGTCAGGTAGTCAACCAGTTGCAGCCAGCCAGTCAGGTGGTTTAAGGCAAGGAGGCAGTCAAGCGGTCACCAGAAGTAAGTCAAATACGTAAGACTACAGTTATGCAAGAAGCTAATCAGGGAGGCAGTCAGTCAAGTAGCTGACAAAAGTTATCCAACCAGCCAGGCAACCCATCAACGCTTCAGTCATTCATCAGTCAAAAAATCCATCTGACCACCTTTAATTTTTTTATTCATTTATACAGTCTCTCCATCTTTAATATTGTCTAACCATCCATCCTTCAAACACTTACAGTATAGCCTGTCAGTCAGTCAGTCCCTAGCTGCCAGGCCACTAGAGAAAACTAATACAATGGCAAGAAACATGCAGATCAAACCGAGACCCTAATTAACCAGGTCAGCAGACCTGAAACTCAATCTCCAACAGGCCTGCCAAAGCCGCCAATCACCAATACAAAGGCAAGGCGGCACGATTACCTACTGGATCACTGCGGAACAAAACAAGGACAGAAAGAAGGCTAAAAAACCTTCATGAAAACAATAAAGAAAGGCATGCCTAATTAGGCAGAAAGCACATCGAGGAATGATGTCCGACTGTACAGGGAACTGAGGAACTTAACTCATTTCATAGAAATGCAGCGATGCATGCTGCATTCAGGCGCATATTTGGAACAAACTATGGGTATTTCTAATAACCTGTCCTTGAGGCTTGCATTATTAGCCAGACAGTTATACATTTCAGAAAAACAAGATACATTTTTAGACATGGGTAAAAAATTGCAGAAATGCCAGATGGCCAGTCCACCCCTGAAGGTTTGTGTGCAGAATGAAAGAATGATGTTTGAGTTTGGTTCCTCAACATTACAGTCCCATGTAGTAGACCAGTGATTAAAGTCTAATCTATTTCTGAGAAAGAATTCCAAAAAAAGCAGTCTTCCTAGCAAAAAGGGTTTTATTGTCCATATTCCTGTTATTTGAAAAGACTACAATGCATGAAATGTCTCTGCTAAGATTCTGATCTACAGAAATCAAAGTGATTTATTTGAGCTATTAGCGTTGACATGTCTCTGGATTAGCTCAAAATGACTCATCCAGGTAAGAGGGAAATGAGTCGTTAATATTTGCGCTACACTACAATTCACAAACTACAACATCACATCTTGCGCAGCAGGAAATACATTCCGCACATTAGGAATCCAAAGGGCATACATGGCATGTGGGCCTATGGGTCCCTCCGGAAAAGTAATAACCTTTAATTGCCTTTAATCAGAATACATTAGCAGAAGCACTTTATTCTTTATGTGCAGGCAGGGAATACCTTGTAATGAAAGTAAGACAAAAGGTAAGGCAGATAAATCTGTAAGGACGGTAAACTGACTCTTATCACCCTGTCAACTCTTTCTCTGAAATGCTGCTTGACACAAAATTGTGCTCCCTGTACTAAAACTGAAAGAATACCAACGATGACTCACGTTGCATGTTTGCGTACAGCTAGCCTAGTAAGTGTTGCAGGAGAATATCATTAATATCATACTGTTTAAATATCCTCCAGGGACCATAAACTGTGATAGACGACAGATGCAGGCGTAGAGACCGCCGCCGGCATTGGCCTGATCATCGGGAGGTGACATCTTTCAAGTCTTGAGGGAAAAATTAGAGCTTCGCGAACCCGGGTTTGAGGAAAAAACAACAAAACAAAAACACCCGGGCTGTTCTCCTTTACTCGTTGTACTAGCTGGCTGTTGTTTTTTGGATCACTCACTGTTTTCCCTCACTGTGTTTTGTTTTGAGTGGACGCCGCCACCACTGGCGACTGGCTGCTCTCCCTTCACCAGGACGTCTGTGTGGGGCTGGCTCTCTCCCTCTCTCCTCCCGCTCTCCCCCCTCACGTCGTAGGAGCCATTGTATGTTTGCTGCTTGTTTACGAGGAACGCTGATTCACCCAAGGGGGTTTGGCCAGCTCGGGCGAGGGGGAGAAAATATGAATGAGTCTACAAACCTCCCCATACACTCGTCCCATCTCTCTCACACTGAAAACTAATTCCCATTCCCATCTTCCTCCGCCACGACCGCCCCCTGTCCCCACCAGTGAGCGAGTCAGCCCGTCCCATTTCCACGAGTGTGCTGAGCCAGGGCAAGGCTGCGAAAGGGGGCCTGGGCCTCATTCTTGTGGCCAGCCAGTGTGTATCCCGGCGGCTTGCCGGCGACTCAGGGTGAAATCCTCCTGGTCCTCCCACACCCTGGGGTTTCCAGCGTGTCCAACAAGCCCACTTAGTCATTCCTGGAGACTCCTCGACAAAACCCAGGCCTTCATTTTCAGTCCATTATTAAAAATGACAAGCTGTGACGCTTGCAAGACATTGGGAGGGCAAAAAACAGGCGGGGTGGACTGGACAATATTGGAAAGGAAATATATTGGACTGGGTTTGAAATAGTAAGCACTGGGATATTATAGAGCGGTATGTCCAAAAACAATTTGCATAGTCCAGTCCTAACAAGTCTGAAGTTATCACTGAGTCCAGAAATTAATTGCATTGATTTGTCTATGGGACAATTTGATGCAGTCATATTTTAACATGTTCATGTATTGTAATAAAAACAAAATGTGAACAAGGTTGTTAATTAATGTCGAGGCACAACCTTTGTGATGCAATCATAACAGCAAGCGTTTGTACAGTAGCACAGCTAATCCTCCTTTAAAGGCAGAATGCTTTATAATTCAGTAATTAGAGTATGGTATATGGCTAATATAAAACATCTAGGCACATTGCTTAGCCGTGTTATAGTTGCAACATATTACAAACCCCCCACGATGCATCAGTGCTATTATAAACAGGTTACCAACAATTAGAGCAATAAAATGTAATGTGAAGTGCTGAATGTCTTGACCTTTGTGTAGAAAAGTATCTGTTGCAATGATCTCTGTTTATAGTTTTTCATTATTTGTTTTTATTTCAATGTTGTTTGTTCGAGTCTTTCCTTTCTGATATGTTGACCCGCACAGGGATGACATATCCCGTAGACTTAATCAGGTACAACGCATATTTTCTCAGTGTACTGAAACAATAATAATAAATTTAAATAAACATATTATTTTTACTATTTTTATTGTGATTATTGCTATTGTTCAGACATATTAACAAGACTAATGAAGTGTTGGAGAAAGTTTGTTCACAGCATAGTTTGTTCCTCTCATGACTGTAGTCACACTGTTAGTTTTGATCTCATCAAATATTCTTGTGGCCAGAAAATATGATGTCAAACGGTGGATTTGAGAACGTTCAGCAGTTCAACCCATTAGCGATGTGACGGAGATTGGGATATTTGATTTCCTGCTGACATGAGAGGAAAACCTGGTCCTGTGAGAGACGAGAGAAAGAGAGCAGCATCATGGCTTCACACCTCCTCTTTCCCACGGTATATGATTTGTTTACTAGCAGGAGTCAGTGACACGAGCATGCCTGGTTCCCATATCCTCTCCACGAATAAGCTAGGTAGAAAAGTGCCATGGATACTGCCAGGCCATTTCCTTTAAAGACACTGGATGTTGCAGCAAAGGTAGACCTTCCGGAACACATGCTTCACATGAACGTCAGTGCTCCAAGTCTCCGAGACGACGCCTAGCCTCGACGCCTGCTCTCGTTACCCGGCTGTCTCATTCATTCCCTCTTTCTCACTCTCTGGCTTCAGTAGACGGAGCTTTGTGACCTCTGGCAAGTTCTCTAATCGTTTTGCCAGTGTTTGCCATGTTCAGCGTCCGGGAAGCGATACCTAAGACGCCAAGCTGACCCCAGCTGACTCCACACAGACCCTCTTACCCCAACCTCCAGCCTGTCCCTGTCTCCCAGGAGCGTCCGTCCAGTGGGGGGACTAATTTACAGTGTTTGTGTGCCCTGGGATATCCGTGAACGGCTGGCTATTCTGGGCATGTGGAACACGGCATTAATGCTGGATACCCTCGACCGAGGAATCCGTGTTACCCCTGCAAACCCCCTCCTGTTAGGTTGTGACGCGGTGTGCTCCCGCGTCAGTCGTATTTTTTCAAGTCCTTTGCTGTCAATTAGATTTAGATGAAATCCATTTCATTTCATTCAACTTCTAGCAACTTTTTTTTAAAATGAGCATCTTGTATTTGTCCAAATGGACTGTTCGTCTATTGAATAGCCAAAAATAAAATCTGACGTCTGACCAGGTGAATAGGTGGACATGTTGACAGCTAAACTGCAGTCACTGAAAACATACAGAGTTATAGTTGGAATGTAGGCTAACTGCACTACAAAAAAAACACATACACTGAGAACCACAAACTCCTAATGGACAAGCCCTGCGTGTGTGCTGACAAGACTGTGGACAGGGTTTCAACATATAAATGGGAGTGTTTGTGTGCGCATGCATGAGCACGACAACACGGGTGCCCGAGTGTGTTTGTGTGTGCACATTTGCATTTGGGCCAGCATGCATTTGTGGCCGCGCACGGACGAGGAGTGTATAACTCCCGGGCCAATGAGAGAAAGAGAGCACAAGAGAGAGTTCGACAGGGGCCTAGGAGATTCCGTATTCCCATAACACGCATTCCCGTTGCAGGCATTTGGAAAAAAAATACCACAGTCTCCACAACTCTACAGCTCTCGTAAATAATCTGTGTCTGGGCGCCACCTCAGAATCTAGGGCTGGTGGGTGCCATGTCCGCCCAGGCATGGGAAGAGGGGACTGGGGGGTGGTGGTCGTAAGCCCAGTCTTGCATCATCACAGGCAGGGGACTGGGATGGGGCAACCTGGGTAAGACTGGAGGTAAATGGGTGAGGGTGGAGGGGGTATAGAATGACTGTCCCCTGCTTGCTTCCGTGTCCTCTCAGCCTCCTTAAGTACCTATGCCTGTCCTCTCTGCACTTCTAGTGGACGTCTCAGGAGACACTTAATGTGTGTGAGTGTGTAGTAAATGACCGCCAGGGACTGGGAGGGGGCAACCTGGGTAAGACTGGAGGTAAATGGGTGAGGGTGGAGGGGGTATAGAATGACTGTCCCCTGCTTGCTTCTGTGTCCTCTCAGCCTCCTTAAGTACCTATGCCTGTCCTCTCTGCACTTCTAGTGGATGTCTCAGGAGACACTTAATGTGTGTGAGTGTGTAGTAAATGACCGCCTGCTGTTCACTAATGTCCTCCAATGTTACAAACCAGGGCTAGGATCCAGTCAATCTGGCCCAGTAAAAAAAATATATATACAGCAAACAGTTTATTCTGCACTAAATTCACACTCAAGACTAGTCTTGATAATTCTCTGAATGCCATGTAAAGTCTACAACAATCTTAAACTGTCCAGATGCCATTTGTCCCCAGACTTCTTCGCTGTTCGACATTCATCGACATTCTGCCAATAAAGGTGTTTGTTGCCCTTGTTGTCCATGCAGGTAGTATGTCTGCAAATGTTTGTTTGTTCAGGTCACGTCTCGAGACCTACATTAAGTGCTGATTTTCAGATTTTCTTGAGTGCACGTCTGTGTATGTGACTCTGGCATGGGACCGCGACTTTCGTGCCAAATATTTGACGCGCTGCCTTAACTCAATAACACCTCTGGCTTCAGAATGCTAGAAATTAATTTCTGGGAGCTTATATTTCTGAACAAATGAAAATGAGGCACTAGAGAAACATTATGGAGGAAAAGTCACCATTCGATGAGACACCAGATCTATTTTTCCTCCGTCTTTGTCAATGACTCTGAAAACAAAACATTTTCATAGACGAATGGCTGCATAAATGGGAGAAACCACTGGTCACGTTAAAAGAGCTGAACAATTCACACAAAAACAGTTCCCTGATGCACATACAGAAAGTGCCATGATGCACATACAAGCTGATCTCACGGTTTCTTGTCAGAATTTGACGTTAAGGACGTTTATTCATTTCCATGGTTACAGATTGTGTGACATAGTTAAAGCAGAACAAACAAAGGGACAGTTGTTCAGACATTAGCTCCGACTGTTTAAGGCTAAGGTTTGTGACAAGAAACAACATTACACTTACAAATTGACAGCAGTGATGGACTATTTTAAGTGTCTGCTTCTTACAAAATAGCTGAAAACGGGTCATTAATTAATTTTATTACCATTTCAAGGAACCAAACACACGTCTGATGTTGCCTTGAAAATGTTATCCCCCTGGGAATTAAGCCTCCATGAGTGTGCCTGCTGGAATAGGTTTGCCAGAACAACTGTGCATATCTGCCCCAGCATTCCACAGGCCTCAGCGCAGCAATCAGGCCCAAACGCCATGAAAACATTTATTATTATGACAGCAGGGCTAAGTGAACTCTGAGCAACCAGGGAGCTAAGCTCAACCTGTCGCTCCTCCATGACCACGGCGCCCAGGCATCTATAACACATGAGCTGCCAGCAAGTAAAGCCGGGGAAAAGACCAACTCTGTCAAGCCATATGTGTCCATTCATTCCAATGGAGCGCAATCCGAACCGCTGCAATTATTGTGCTAGACTAGGATCCGGACCTTGCAAGGTGTCACACGCTGTTAGCTTTTTTTTTACTTGTACATGGCTTTGCCAGGCGGAAACAAAAACCAAAGTAGATCAACCACCAAATATAAGCTGATTTGTGTAGCTTAGAGCTATGCATTTATGAAATTGCAACAAGCCAACTTATACAGCCCGATATATTCTGTTTAAGTACAATAATCAATGATGATTCATAATAAACGGATAGCCCGTTGAAAAGGAAATTTTCGTGATTTCAGAGTTCGATTTTCATACACCCCTAAATACATTCAATTTTCTGCTTCATCGTTAACAGTTAACTGGCATGTGGTTGAGCGGTCAAAGCAGCTGCTTCAGGTCCACGTGTACTGCTGTAGCATGGGTTAGATGTCACCAGCCACCCTTTCGTTAAAGAACTTCCTCTGTTCTTCTGCACATTGTATTAAAGAAGCAAAAAAAAATACCTGAAAATACTGTACATCTTAAAAAATAATTTGAGGAGGCAATATGTGTGGCCGGGAAAAGACGACCTCCTAACGGATGAGCTGGTCTACCAGGAAATGGGAGAACAAAGCCAGGGGCTGGAGGGAAGTTGGTTTGGGGGGCAGAATGTCTGTGCTGATGCAACAACCATAGAGGTTGACTATACAGTACAAACATATCTGTGACCAAGCTAACTTTACAAGGCCCTGGTAGTATACTGCGAGGCAATGGAAATGAAATAGTATCTCCAAGCAGATGGTAAAATCTTCTAACGCTGGCTTATGTCCACGATGTTGGTTACTTCTACGATTACTGTAGGTAGGACGTCTCTCTCCCACTGCTAATGGGCACCTGACCTTGGATAAAAGTGGGAATTCGAAATCTGATGTTTTCCACGTTATTATATTAAACCTTTTTCCTCCAGTGCATTATTGTTTCTTAAAGGGGGACACCAGTCACACGATCACCGATTTGAAATCTCTTGAGCTGAAAAGTGTCACCTTGCAAACAAGTCATTGGTTTAGAAGACACAATAAGAATAACAACCTGTTCTATCCAATTGAATGAGAGAAAGTATTGCCTCTCACCGCCTAAATGACCTGATGCACACCTGAACCTCATTTTCACTGGGATTGTAATTGGTGGTGAGATGTCGAACACAAGGTGAGGTTACCTTTTTAAAATTGTGTTTTGGAGGAGCTCAGCAATTTCTTGAGGTGGTCATGTAACCAGTGTCCCCCTGGAAAATGGCACAATGTTTTTCCCATTCCAAAACCGTGGTATTAATATGGAGTTGCCCCCCCCCCAACCACTTTTGCGGCTAAAACAGCCACCACTCTTCTGGGAAGGCTTTCCATATGATTTTAGTGTGTCTGGGGGAATATGTTCCCATTCATCCAAAAGAGCATTCGTGAGGTCAGGCACTAATGTTGGCTCGCAATCACCATTCCATTTCATCACAAAGGTGTTCAGTGGGGTTGAAGTCAGGGCTTTGCGAAGGCAACTCGAGTTTCTCCACACCAAACTTAACAAACCACGTCCTTATGCACCCCGCTTTGTGCACAGGTGCACAGTCATGATGGAACAGGAAACAGCCTTCCTCAAAATGTTGTCACGGTTATAGAAGCACCCAGTTTTCTAAAATGTCTTTGTATCCTGTAGGGATGTGACAAATAGCTAATTTCCCTTAATGTTTAAGGTGACATTTTTCTATAATTTTACAGGAAAATTAATAGTCATTGACTTTCCACTTGTCATTCGACCAGTGATTTTACAAGTTATTAGACATAAATGTAACTTAAAATTACATAGCTATATGAGGACAGACACAGCATCAAACAAATAAGCTTGTTCTTTAGTAATAATGCGTTGGAAGACAAAAAAAAGTTTGGTCTTTTTCAAATCTGTTCAGACCTGAATTATGTTCCAAGTTTCTGAAAATTATAGAAAAACATTTTCCCAAATCATAAGGCATCCATAAATGAGACCAAATAATTCTAATAAACATTCCATTGTTAATCGTAAAAACAATTGTCCATATCAATGGATGCCAGGTCGAAACATTTGTACTTCACAAAGAACAAACAAACATCAAATAAAAGCAAAAATATACACATCTCTGGTCTACAGTACACTTTAAGTTTAATCTCTCTTTATAGGTAAAAAATTTACCAAAACACATTTTTACATTTTTGCTTTATAGATTGTACATTTGTTTATAAATAACAAACTAAAACCTTGGGAATCAATAAATATGAAGGTTGTGGTTGGGAGCCTGTACTCTCTGGCACAAGTGGGTGATAACAGAAGCTCCATGCTCTAAAACCTATTTGCTTCACTCAGAATGCTATGTTGTGGCACCTTGATAATAAGGAAACCTTAAACAAGCCCACTTTTGCCATTATTTAGCTAATTAACTAAGATGAAAACAGTAGAAATAAACTAATTAAACCTCAGTGACCTGGCTATCAGTGGGTGCTGTGATGCTTACAACCGCCTGAGGCAAGCTGTGACACCCACTGATGGAGGGAATCAGTGAGAACCAGGCTGGAAGCCAGGCAGCTGCCGACAAGCCCCTCCAGGCTCAGGATCCCGATGGCCCCTGGGAGAGGTGGGCGAGGTCCCTGGCACTGCCTGCTGTCTGCTGCCCTGGCACATCGACATTCAGATCGCTCAGGCTCCACACAGGGCATTGGAGATCCACTCTAATGACTCATTCATCCTAAAACCGCTGGCACAGCTGGCAGGGCGCTGGCACTTTTTTGGCTTGGAGGCACTGGAAGTGGATGGTGTGGTCTTTTCAGCAGAACCAGCCATGGAGAAGAGCTGGGCGCCAGTTTGAGCCACTATATGTGCCACTGTGTCAAAGCCCAAAGGCACTCAATCAACAAAGATCAAGAGAAGTCATCCCTGTTGAGATGTAGTTCCCATAACTCCCTCACCCGTTCAATGTGGCATAGCAGATGGGCACATTCAAGACCAAATTCCGAACTAATTGAGCATACAGTTCCTATTTCCATATTTCCAAGTAGTTTGGCAGCAGCAGTTGGAAGTGAGCTACTGGTCAGTATTCAGCATCTCAGTCCTACACTCAAATCAGCAAGTACATTGACATTTATTCAGCTTTCCAATTGATCAAACAACAACATTCCATTATCATAACATCTACTTATATTCTGATCTCAGAAGAAGTTTTTGAAAACAGGCTGATTAAGCTATCCCTATAGGAAAACCTATTTTGGCTTCAAGGAGAAGCCTTGGTTCCAGGTAGAACACTTTTGTTTTCCTTGTAAAGGCCTTTTGGCTCAATCTAGATCCCTTTTGGTCTATGCTGGAACACGTTTGGTCCATGATTAAATCCTTTCAGTCCATGTCGTTAGAATATCTTTGATTCCTTTTCATTCTGAGAGGGTATTCCAGAAGAATTCAGGAATTTCTGATATATTAATTATCCCAAGGTTTTTTGTATTGGCTCAACAGGCAGACAGGCACATTCTACCACTCGAGTGCCCTGGGCTGGTCGGAAACAGGAAATGAAACATCTCTGTCTTTCCTTGTTATTATGTCTGCATCTTTACCGAGCAAATGGTTCCGCGCTGCTCTCAAACAGGCAGCATATTGTGGTCTCCTTCAGTTTGGATGCACACAGCAACCTACTTAATATTTCAGTCCTATTTCAATGTAAATGCGATTTGTGCATTCAAATCATGTAAAGTGTGTGTGTATGTGTGCTCAGCAGGCAGGCGTGCGTGTGTGTGTGTATGTGTGTGTGTGCTCAGCAGGCAGGCGTGCGTGTGTGTGTGTATGTGTGTGTGTACTCCCAGTGGTGTGGTCACTGGGCCTCTGTTCTTGGTAATAGTGGTTTGTCAGCCTCTAGTGGTCATCTGGTGACACATAAGAGCCCACTTGATCACAGAGTCTATGATTCAGACACTAATAACGATCATGTAGAATACCAGTAGGAATTGAACTAGAAATATGTGTAGGCTGGCGTTCAGAAAATTTTAAGCTCATTGTAGGTAAAGTCAAAGGTGATGGACCTAATTTAATGGATTAAAACAAAAGGAAAGGTACCCAATTAATATGCAATTGAGATCTTTACAAAATTTGGAGACAGAAACAATATCATCTATCCATGTATGTTTCATTATTTCAGCTCTGTGCAATTGTAACTGGAGTCACAGAGTGGGACTCCTGTTCCACCTGAACTGAGAGATGGGACTCCATATGTATATTCTATTAATTCAGTTTATTGTATGTATTTTGAGTTATGTAATAGTCCAGTGGGTATGCACTGTAGTTTTATGTTATTGTTAAATGTAATGAGTTACTGCATATGTAAGTGGCGCCTTCCCCTCATTCACCTGGTACTAGTGGAGACTGATTTCAGTCTAATCATCTAATTACATCCAGCTGGGAGATCCGTCCCTATAATAGTCCAGGTGAATGAGAGGAGGGTGCGGATCATTATTATATTGTCATCGGTGTTGTTAAGTTGTTTTGGTGAAAGCTGTCCAGGAGCTATAGGCGTACACTCTTTACTTATTGGCTAACGGTTCCTTGCCACTGTCAGCACGTAAGCTATATAAGTCTACCATTGTGCACTCGCTGCCGTTGTACCCTGCATCCAAAATATATGTATGTTCCTGGATTGTCTAGCTACATAAATACAAGCAACAATCTATCTGCTTCCGGTCTCTCTCTTCTCTCCAACACTACACCACACTATTGTGACAGCAATATGTGATCCTGTGACGATCTGATTTTTACCTTAAGATATCTTCAAACTGTCCCTGTCCATATCAAACTGTCTCTAACATATCATACTGTCTCTATCATATCATACTGTATCTATCATATCAAACTGTCTCTATCATATCAAACTGTCTCTATCATATCAAACTGTCCCTGTCTATATCATACTGTATCTATCCTTATCAAACTGTCTCTATCATATCATACTGTATCTATCATATCATACTGTATCTATCCTTATCAAACAGTCTCTATCATATCAAACTGTCTCTATCATATCAAACAGTCTCTATCATATCAAACTGTCTCTATCATATCAAACTGTCCCTGTCTATATCATACTGTATCTATCCTTATCAAACTGTCTCTATCATATCATACTGTATCTATCATATCATACTGTATCTATCCTTATCAAACTGTCTCTATCATATCAAACTGTCTCTATCATATCATACTGTATCTATCCTTATCAAACTGTCTCTATCATATCAAACTGTCTCTATCATATCAAACTGTCTCTATCAAATCAAACAGTATTTATCATATCAAACTGTCTTTATCATATCAAAATGTCTCTATCATATCAAACTGTCCCTGTCTATATCATACTGTCTCTATCATATCAAACAGTCTCTATCATATCAAACTGTCTCTATCATATCAAACTGTTGCTATCATATCAAACAGTCTCTATCATATCAAACTGTCTCTATCATATCAAACTGTCTCTTTCATATCAAACTGTCTCTTTCATATCAAACTGTCTCTATCATATCAAAC
>JACXGM010014659.1:0-21927 GCA_016801145.1 Umbra pygmaea | reverse complement strand
TTATCAAGGGCAGGGTCAATGCAGCTAGCTATCAGGAGATTTTGGAGCATTTCATGCTTCCATCTGCTGAAAAGCTTCATGGAGATGAAGATTTCATTTTTCAGCACGACCTGGCACCTGCTCACAGTGCCAAAACCACTGGTAAATGGTTTACTGACCATGGTATTACTGTGCTCAATTGGCCTGCCAACTCTCCTGTCCTAAACCCAATAGAGAATCTGTGGGATATTGTGAAGAGGAAGTTGAGAGACGCAAGACCCAACACTCTGGATGAGCTTAAGGCCGCTATCGAAGCATCCTGGGCCTCCATCACACCTCAGCAGTGCCAGAGGCTTATTGCCTCCATGCCATGCCGCATTGAAGCAGTCATTTCTGCAAAAGGATTCCCGACCAATTATTGAGTGCATAACTGAACATAATTATTTGAAGGTTGACTTTTTCTTTTTTTTGTATTACAAACACTTCTTTCATTGGTCAGATGAAATATCCTAATTCTTTGAGATAGGAATTTTGGGTTTTCATGAGCTGTATGCCAAAATCATCAGTATTAAAACAATAAATGACCTGAAATATTTCAGTTGGTGTGAATCTAGAATTCATGAAAGTTTAATTTTTATCATTACATTATGGAAAATAATGAACTTTATCACAATATGCTAATTTTATATGCTAATAGGACCTAATATGACCTGTATATATAATTATTATATTATTATATATAATTATTTCATATTGTTTCTTTATTCATGTGACCCAATGTTAGCCACTGTCATGGGAACATGCCAAATAGATTGAGAACCTCTGCATACAAAATAGAGCTGACATATTTGTCATATATTATTATTTTACTAAAATAGATTAGAGATTTGTAAATGTTCCAAAACAATGTATGTGTCTAGCACACCTCTTTCTCAAAGAAAGTGCAATTCTTCACTTTATTTATTTTAATAAAGGAAATCCCCTTTTTTTCTTTACATATGTGTACACATTTTCCAAACTTTTAAAATAACTAATTAGTAGGGTAGGAAGGGGGGGTTCACCTGCACCCGAAAGGTATATTTTTTAACATAGTTTTTTGTAATCCTTAAGATGTCTAGAAAAGGAATATTGATGTTCCCCACTTAAATTATTGTCCGATATGTGATTTTTTTGTATCATCTTTTGTGCCCATGCTTGATTTTCGGCTGGGAAAAATGAAGAATGTTATTCTACATAGAATCTGA
The DNA here is from genome assembly GCA_016801145.1 of Umbra pygmaea. Taxonomy (NCBI): domain Eukaryota; kingdom Metazoa; phylum Chordata; class Actinopteri; order Esociformes; family Umbridae; genus Umbra; species Umbra pygmaea. The sequence goes on along the minus strand of JACXGM010014659.1, from coordinate 20,704 downwards.
ACAATACATCATACAGACACAATCCACCCCATTATCTCTTCGTCTTTGCATGAGGAATTGATAGATATGAGGATTGTCATGATTAGAGGAAGTATGGTGCATTAAAACTCAAATAAACACCAAAAAATGTAAAAAATCGGTGACATTGGATCACTAGAACTCTTCCCCTATGAACCCTATTGATGTATGTTTTCTAACTTTTGTATTTTTACAGTCTGTAAGATGTCTAATAAACAAATGTTGATGATCCCCACCTGAAATATTGTTACATGTATGTCTTTTCTGGCTATATTGGTTGCCACCCTGGATTTCCAAAAAGCAAAAAAGAACATTTACATAATGTCTTAACTGTACATTATGTAATGACAAATGTCTTTTTCAAACTGTTATATATTTGTTATGCTTTAGGTGTCTGATAAACATATTCCCCACTTTAAAATATTGTGCCAATATTTTTATTTAGATTGGAATCTATTTGAAACTTATAGCAATAAGTGTAGTCGAAAGTCAATAAGACTATTTGAAACTTAAGAGCAATAAGTGTGGTCGATAAGTCAATTAGACAGAAAGTCCAGAATTAGCAAGCCCAAAATACAAAAAAAGCTGTTTGGAGAAATCCAGTGCCACACTGTATCAGTGCCGGCCCATCTTCCCACCTTCTCTACTAACAGCCAACATTGATGACAATCTGGGAAATGGAAAATGATTGATGATGATCTGGGAAATTAAAACAAATGCATGCTAATCATCTTCAAAAAAGAGAAGGGAGATATCGATGGTGACTCTGAAAAATATACTCCTCTACCAAGTTTGAAGCTGCCTTGAAGACATTAGGGAAAAAGAAAATCAACACTGTTATACTATAATAGCTAATTGGCTAGTTGGTGATCATTGCTAATCATGCCCAAGTCAAAGTCTAAGTCAAAGAACACAAGGAAGAAAATTATAGTGAGTCTGAAGAGTTCAATCCTGCTACAAAGAAATCCAAGAGAGATGATGGTATCAAATAAAAAATTGTATTTTACATGTACATGGCTTTGAGCATGCAGATTTCACACCACAAATTAAAGGGTCTGCTACTGACAAGCTGGCACTGCTACACAGCATTCGTGATAGGCAGGGATGGACTGGGACAAAAATTTGGCGCGTGCGCGCGTGCTGTATCTGTCGCTCCCCGCTTTCGTCATTCACTCTGGGTTTCTCCCTTCTCCTAGAGGAACTCTCTCTCTCGAATTGACGGCCGGGCCAGAGCGCAACAGCCAGTCCATTTCAGCCTACACTCACTTGTTTTCATACGTCCAGGATTGTAACTGGCCGACTGGCTGTCAAAGTAAAATATGACGGTCGGTTCGGCCCGGAATGGACCAGCCATTCGGGAAAACTCTAGATCCTCCCAATGGCCAGTCCATCCCTGATGATAGACATCTCATGAAGCTCTTGATTCGCCGTTTCACATGGATGATGTCTGTAATCTCAATCCAGAGAGTCTTGTAGGTGCCAATGTAGAAACAATTGTCTATCATCGAGCCTGCTACCAAAAGTTTACAAAGAACCAGGGACGTTTACAGGAAAGACCTACTGTGACATCTCAGCATGCTTCAACATCACGCTCACAACGTAATTGTTGGTCCTCCTCAGCTGAGCAGCTGTTCCCCCCAGAGAGTATTTTCTGTGGAACGCTGGAAGTGAAAGTATTGGGAAAGACCGAATGATTCATTAATTTCCCAGTATATAAGGCTAAGGACGGAGCATTGAAGGTTTCTGACCCTCATGATTTCTGGTGACGCTGACTTGGTGAAGAGTGAGAAGACAAGACGCCTTGTGCTGTCTATAAGTCAGGTATGAAAACTCTCCACGTTTATATTTTTTTGCTGTTTAATATTGCATATGTTTTATTTTGTGTACACTATAGTTGCTTGAACACTTCAGTGGTAATTGCTTTATTATTTCATGACATCTGCCGTGCTGTCACAAAGGGAGAGTGGAAGTTGCCTAACCATATCCTCCTCTGTACCACTATACGTCAACTTTATCGCAGTAAACTACTGACTACTATTCTCAGTAGGCTAGGTCACTGTGAAACTTGACATGACTTTGGCTTGGAACTTGAGACTGCTCTAACCAAGGCCCTCAATGAGGTTTCCATCTCTCTTGGTCCAAAAATTATTACTGGTGAGGTAAACTATATGTTTCATCTCGAGTGGGACTATCTGAACAAAATAACGACAAACATTCATGGCTCAAATGTGGTGAACTGAACCGGTGGGATCATGATACAGGAGGTGAAACCTGGATTGGATGCCCCCAACTCTCTGGAAATTCAACGAATGCTCCCACTCTACGAGCGGAACAAGACACGCTCTCTTAAGGTAGACAAACCTGCTCCCTAAACACTGTCCATATCTATAGCCGAGTCTGACCCAAATTTTAGATGTGGTGGAGGACATCCAGGCATTTACATGTGTAATGTATGGCCAGGGCCGCGAAAAACCTGTGAACAACGTGCGCAGCATCATGCTGAAAAAAATGATTGGAGAGGATGAGACGCTTACCACCAGATCCAAGGTGGATCTGTCCCGGCTCCCACCCTGCAGGGACAACCTGGTCCCACACATCAATGGTGTCAACCATCATCTGGCCATCTACAAGAGAGCAGCCACACTGATAATCTGGTGACCCAAGCCCAATGATCCTGGCCAAGGCTGAGAAAAAACTGAAGAGGGTACCCTGGAACCAGTGTGGTCTTGTGGACTTATCCTCCCCACTTCACTCACTGAGTTGCTGGAGGAAACAGTCGAGGAGATGGTGAAGAAGACGAGGAGCAAGAGATCGATTATGAAGACCTGCTGTATGATGAATAGACATCATTGCCGTTGACCTTTTGACCTTTGATTAGAATCACTTTTGTCTATTTCAGTTTTTTCACAATTCCTTATGGAAGTGGAGGCAGGCGCATCTTCAGCAAAAATATACTTCTATTTGGAAATTGGAATAAGTAAGAACTGAACACAAACAAACACAAGAACAAACATGAGGAACTAAACAAACCTATGTATAAACGATATAAAACATTACATCAAGAACATAAGACCAACACTACACTAAACATATGAACAAACTAAAGACATCTACTACAAAGAACAATAACAACCACGTACCTGAACAGAAACAATGAACCGCACAGGACTAACAAACACTAAACACTAAATACCAAACTAATGAGGGAAGGGTGTACAGGTGGGGACTTAATCTACAGAACTGATAGGTTCACCGAAAACATGTGACGGGATCATGTGACACAAAGAGCGGGAAACATAACCAAAGCAAAACACACAGGGGAGAAACCACTACAAAGTGAACACAGAACAAGCACACAGGGACATCGTGACACAGACTAGAAAGGGAGAACTAAGACACCATGCACAGCACTGAATAAGAACAAAACATACATATAAACACAGGTGAGTAAACGAACAAAATGAAATACTATCCTAATGAACCCATAATCCAGCCTACACTGGGCCGGATGTTACAAGTTTATTCTAATGGGAATTTGATATACCATATATATAAACATATTTGATTATGTGAGTGGTTTTCTGTTTTGTTTCAATAAATATAATACCAATATAATGGTATGAATAGTAACACCTTATTATGGGAGATCATTTGGACCAACATGTGACAATATTTCAAGTAGGGATCATCAACATTTGCTTATTAGACATCATAAAAACTATAAAAATACGAAAGTTAGAAAACATATATCAATAGGGTCCATAGGGAAGGAGTTTTAGTGATCCAATGTCACAGATTTTTTATTTTTTTTGTTTTAATGCACCATACATTATCTAATCATGACAATCCTCATATCTATCAATTCCTCATGCAAAGACGAAGAGATAATGGGGTGGATTGTGTCTGTAGGATGTATTGTTCAGATTCTATGTAGATTTAAAGTTTTTATTTTTCACAGCCGAAAATCAAGCACAGACACAAAAGATGATAAAGAAAATCACATATGGGACAATAACTTAAGTGGGGAACATCAAAATTCCTTTTCTAGACACCTTAAGGATTACAAAAAACTAGGTTAAAAAAATATACCTTTCGGGTGCAGGTGACCCCCCCCCTTCCTACCAGACTAAATAATCGAGATATATATTGTTAGTCGTTAAAGCTACAAAGTATATCGAGATATTCATTTCGGGCCATATCGCCCAGCCCTACCTGATGTCTACTTAGTTGTTTAAAAATGTTTTCAGCTGTTTGGTTGATGGCGTCCTTCAGATTGTTAATGCCTCCCTGCTCTCTGGAATCTTCCCCACATGTCTGAGACATTACACCACTGCTGAAAAAGTCTAAACTATAGACCATTTTCAAACCTTCCATTTCTGGGGAAAATTCTTGAAACAATCACCTACCAACAATTGCATATGTATTTTTTACATAACAGTTTGTTTGATGTCTACCAGTCTGGTTATAGAGTAAACCCCAGCACTGAGACTGCCCTGGTCAGAGTTGTTAATGACCTTAAAATTAATTTGGATAACCATAAAGTCTCAATACTGGTGCTTTTTGACCTCAGCACAGCCTTTGATACTGTCGACCATACAATTCTTCTTCAACGCCTTAAACACTGTTTAGGCCTGAAAGGCACATCTCTGAACTGGCTTTCATCCTATCTAACTGGGAGAACTTTTTCTTTGAGTATTGGTAACTATGAATCTGATGTATTTGACATTTCTTATGGAGTCCCACAAGGGTCAATTCTTGGTCCACTGCTGTTTAACTTGTATATGCTCCCGAATGGAACCATCATTCAGCAATACAACATTTCTTACCACTCGTATGCTGATGACAAGCAGTTATACATATCAGTATCTGCCGACTACCTTAACCCAGTGAATGACCTCATCAAGTGTAACTTTTTACAACTAAATGAAGACAAAACAGAGTTCTTTTAGTAGGTCCCAATGCTGTGCGGCAAAAGATGCAATCCTTATTATCTCCGCTGTTGGTTAAAACTTGTGAGCATGCCAAAAACTTTGGTGTGATTTTAGATGCTGATCTTAATTTCCAGAAGCACATATCCAGTATCTCCAAGACTGCCTTTTATCATCTTAGAAATATATCTAAAATTAGATGCTTCATGTCACAATCGGACTCATGCTGGCTCATGCTTTTGTTTCCAGTAGACTTGATTATTGTAATGCACTTTTTGCTGGACTGACAAAGCAGGTGTTAAATAAACTCCAGCTTATTCAGAATGCTGCAGCCAGAGTCTTAACTAAAACCAAAAGGTTTAAGCACATCACTTCTGTTTTGGTTTCACTTCACTGGCTTCCAGTTAAACAGAGAATTGATTATAAAATACTTCTCCTTGTTTTTAAAGCTGTTAAAGGCTTTGCTCCCTCCTATGTTGTTGACATGCTAACTGAATACACACCGGTTAGATCCCTTAGATCATTCGGTAAAGGTCTTCTCACAGTGCCTAGAATCAACTGTAGATCAGCTTAAGGTGCTTTCAGTCACTATGGTTCTACGCTCTGTAATGCATTGCCAGGTGAACTCAGGTTTGCCACAATGGTCCCTTCTTTTAAAACCAAATTTAAAACACATATTTTTTCACAAGATTTCAGCTAGGTTCGAGCAGAGTGTTTGATATAGAGGAGCGGGTGCTGTTGTGTGTGTGTATATGTATGTATGTGTGTATATAGAGTGCTTTGCGAAAGTATTCGGCCCCCTTGAACATTTCGACCTTTTGCTTCAAACATAAAAAAACATACAACATAATAAATTATATATATATATGTTGTATGTTTTTTTATTGTATGCTTGTCTTTCTTGTTATTGTTGAAGCACATTGAGTCTATGTTTGTCATATGAAATGTGCTATATAAATAAACTTGACTGGACTTCGGATGATGTCAAATTGGGTTTGAAAGTTGGTGGAAACATTTGGGATAATGTAAGTAGACAACTAAGAAATTAATATAACCTATGTATAGTGAATTTAGATTTTTTTAATGCAGAAAAGTTATAAATTGTATGTTTAAGACATATTTACTTATTTTAGGAATGGTAAGATGTTATTGACCTGAATACAAGATAAATCAACTTTTTTGCCAATGGAATCTCCTGCAGTGTGGAGGTACGGGGAAAGTGATGGAGAACCCATAGTCGGTCCGAACCACTGACTATCATGACGTAGACTGTGCAAGGCAGCGACTTAGCCCACTACACCATGTGGACCACCCTCATTGTTTTTTATCCCCAATATTTTCCCAAAATCAATGTCAGCAGAAAATAAATGAATGTACACTTTCTAATTCAATACTATATGTGCAGTAAAATGTATTTTCACAAACTATGTCTTGGTTTGTAGTTTGTTTCTTATTTTACTCACATCTTCACCTACTTCATCCTTGGAGTCCTGAGATGTTCCCAGAGTCAGAGCTTCTGCTCTCAACCTGTGGGGAAAGTTGCTTGAATGGATTTAAAATCATAATTCACACACACTCACATACATATACATTTGAGTCATTTAGCAAAAGCTCTTATACAGGGTGACTTACAGTAAGTGCAGACATTTAAAAAAGGCTAGGTGAAACAATCAGCCATCCACATCACATACCTCTTGAGCTCTTCCTCCAGTTCTTTAACCTTGGCATCTACTTTGTTTTTGGCGCTCCTCAAAGCTTCCAGCTCCTCTCTCAGAACCTCATGGTCCCCAGAGAGCTCGTCCACTTTGGCTATCAGGTCATTCTTCACGATGTTCAGAGCATTTCTTAATTTGACGAAAGGCGATTCAGTAATTGGCCTGTTAAACTTACTAGTCCTTCGTTTACTTTTTATCACACACACTCAAATCTGTAGATATTTGTAAACAAACACACACACTCTTACTTGGTCTCCAGAAGCTGTTTGTTTTCCGTTAGCAGATTCTCCACCTCCTTGCCCATACCTGTGAAATATATGTAATATTAGCCTTCATTAGCACTAACAAATAACACTTCCTAGCCTGTTTCTAGGTATGTAATATCTCTCTTCACAAACCAGGTTAAACTAATTCTGCAGCTGACAAGGTTGAAAAGGGTAGCAACTCCTGTCCCGGAGGCCCCAAATGTTTTAGATTCTATCTTTGTAATTAATTCTAGGACAGTATGTTATTACCAACAAAGTAGAAAAAAAAACATGGGCTTTGGCTTTCCTGGAACAGAGTTTCCTAACCTTGGTCAAGTGTTTTAAAAAAGAACTGATGATGCTCCTGTGGGTATACCACAGCAAGTTCTGACAGAGAACTCTAGTGACATAGGGTAAGTCAACGCCAGCTGATAGCAGCACACCTGTCACAAATCCCTCATTGGTGAATTTGATGTGTATTTAAGAAGTCAATGCACTCACCAAGACTAGAGCTTATGATTATTGCATCTGTGCGCCCTCCCGCCCCTTCCTCGACCTGTTTGGTTCTGTGTCGTCACAGGGGGGTGTTTTGGTACTGCATACCTACTCATTGGCCATACTTATTGTTAGTAATAAATGAATTGAATGTTGTGAATAGAAGTAATATACAGTGCATCCGGAGAGTATTCACAGCGCTTCACTTTTCCCACATTTTGTTATGATACATGTAAAGGATGGTTATTCTGCAGCTAAAAAAGATCTTGTTGAGATAATGATTTCAGGAGTCAGGCAGTAGGTTGATAATAGGATGTGTAATAAAGTAACATCTTGTCTGGAAACAGGGACATCTCAGTGAGGTACAAAGACGGGTTCGGAATGAGCCCCGAGATACAATTTGAGTTGACTTACAAAGCCTTAGGTTTGTTGATGACACCTTCAGTGTCCTCAGACCCATGACTGTCTCACATGAACAGATCATAACTTAGATCTAGCATATTATCAAATTGCCTTGCTAGTTGTTGTCAAATAACTCAGTAACCCTTATCCGTGTCTGGCATGTCCTGTAAGTAATATGTCCTATTAGTCTGAATGGCATTAAACATGTATTAGATATGTGATGGTATTACAGTCTAATATATAATAGATCATAGAGTTATAAGTCATAAGCTTATTCTGTAATAATAAAAGAATTGATAGCCTCTCTGTCTCAGTCAACTGTTGTCATAGTGACTCAGCTACCCCTCCTCTCTAAGGAGGGGAAAAGCCATGCTCATATCTCTACAATAACAAGATCCACACAGAGACTTTCTGCAAAGTCACTGTTTGTCCTTGAATCTATCCCTTGCTACACTTAGATTTACCTACAATAGCAGGCCTAAGAATATTCTAAAAGGCCTCAAACCTTAGGTGAATAACACTCTCATCTACTGTAGTTTACCATTCTAAACTGTTTAAACTGTATCTAACATGCATATAGAAATTCTTCCTTCTCAACACACACAATTATTCCAAAATGGATTAAATTCATTACTTCTGTAACGCCCAGCCCAGTGAGGGCTGGCGTTAACAGAGACTTGTTAAAATCTTGTATGGACTATATATATATATATATATTTGTATGTGTTATTCAGTACATTGCATGTTGGTTTAGTTTCCCTTTAAGTCACGTGTATACTGTCCCTTTAATTAGTGACAGCTACTCCAGTTGGGCAGCTGCTACGATAGGGTTTAGGTTAGGTTAGGCTGGTCTCTTGTAGATCTGTTGATTAATGATTACATTCAGCCGTGTTCTATTAGTTAGTTAAACTTCCTTTGTAAGAGTGCTGCCTAACTGGAGAGAGCTGTCGGTCATTGGCATATATAACTACTCACCTCTCCACCTGATAGCTGATGTGTGGTGAGCGTTCTGGCACAAAATGGCTGCCGTGCATCACCTAAGTGGGTGCTACACATTGGTGGTGGATGAGGTGGGCTTTCCCCTCACTGTGTAAAGCTCTTTGAGTTCCTTGGAAGAAAAGCGCTATATAAGTTGAATGCATTATTATTATTATTATTATTGTTTGATTTACGTTGCGTGTACGTTCTACTCATTATCTGTTAACGAAGGGTTGCTGTCCGTTCAGGAGGTATGTCTAAAGACATGTGTTTGTGAAAAGAGTGCAGCATTGTTAGAGTCTATGTGTATGCTCTTTATGGATTTATAGTCTGTGTCCATGCTCTATTTAGTCTGTGAGTTTATGTAATTCTAATTACCATGGTGATTCACTATACATTTCCTGGGCATAACTTTCAAGTAATAAATACAAGAAACAACCACCATCTACCTGCCTGTCGGTCTCCCTCCTCTACACCCTACACAAACCGTGACAATTTCCCTCAAAATTCTAAAAACAATACCCCATGATGACAATGTGAAAGTGTGTTTGAAATCTTAGCAAATTTATTAAAAACAAAAAATTAAAACCACATGTCTATAAGTATTCACGGCATTTGCCATGACACTAGAAATTGAGCTCAGTTGCATCCTGTTTACACTGATCATCCTTGAGATGTTTCCACAACCTGATTGGAGTCCACTTAAATTCAGTTGATTGGACAAGACTTTGAAAGGCATACACCTGTCTATATAAGGTCCCACAGTTAACAGTACATGTCAGAGTCCAAACGAAGCCATGAAGTCCAAGGAAATGTCTTTAGACCTCCGAGACAGGATTATATCGAGGCACAGGTCTGGGGAAGCGTACAGAAAAATATCTACACCATTGAAGGTCCCAATGAGCAGTGGCCTCCTTCATCTGTGAATGGAAGAAGTTTGGAACCACCAGGACTCTTCCTAGAGCTGCTCACCCGGCCAACCTGAGCGATCGAGGGAGAAGGGCTTTAGTCAAGGATGTGACCAAGATGGTCACTCTGACAGAGCTCCAGCATTTCTCTGTGGAGAGAAGAGAACCTTCCAGAAGAACAACCATCTCTGCAGCACTCCACCAGTGAAGCATGGCGGTGGCAGCATCATGCTGTGGGCATGTTTTCAACCTCTTAAGGATCAGCGTCCCACCGGCGGGACGTTTTGACCAAAAAAATTTATATAAAAATGGATAAGAATCACTGCTCACAAATTCAGATTTTACTCTGCATATACATGTCTGGCATGTAAAGAAAGCTTAGAAACACATGAATTTAGCTAACATTTCCGATTTACAATAGCTAAGAATATAAAGCCACATAATAATTTGACGTGACTACATTGTAAACAAACAAATTCCTTCAGCTAATACATGCACGACTCAGCTAATACATCCATGTCTGACAAAAATATGTACATAGAGTCAGCTATCTTTCTCTGATTCGTCATTTAAAGGGTCCCAGCAATGAAAGGGTCCCAGCATTGTTTTCTCTGGTATAATCCATTTGTTATGTGAAAACAATCAAAAACACAACCCAACTTTACCACAAACCGCATTGTTTACAAACTATCACTACAACTATCAGAAAATATTTCTGGACTTTCGACCTTCAAAACAGTGATCCAGCTACTGAATTCTTTCTGATTCAGAATCTACACTCCAGGAAAGCATAATTACACAACTTTATGTCTGACACAGCCTGTGTTAGGATATCCATCAAATCATAGCTGAACTTTCTGAATTCAACCTAGGTAGACAGCCAATGAGCTGGGCTCTCCAGGCATGTTTGGTTCATTCTTGTGAGCCAATAATGTCAAACTACAAGCATGCATACCTGAGAAAGTGACAAGGAATGGAGATGGGTCCGTGTATGAAGTGGCCATTTTTTTGTAACCATATCATGCCATTTGTATGAATATGTGTGTTGTGTAAGAATCTAAACTTTTTGTAACCATATCATTTTCTATAGTTATTTATATAATAATGATTAATGTGGATACTTGGGGACACTTGGGCACAATCGTGAAGGACACTTGGGGTCCTCTTACAAAATAGTCTATAGCTCCTTGATTGGCTATCATTCTACAATTTTAGACATATGTTGTCCTCCCTTGGGTATGTTTTTCAGGCAGAATTTCACAATCAGTGCCCAATCCTTAAGAGGTTAAGCGGCAGGAACTGGGAGACTAGTCAAGATCGAGGAAAAGATGACTGCAGCAATGTATAGAGACATCCTTGCGGAAAACCTGCTCCAAAGCACTCTGGACCTCAGACTGGGATGAAGGTTCATCTTCCAACAGGACAATGACCCTATGCACACAGCCAATATAACAAAGTAGTGGCTACAGGACAACTCTGTGAATGTCCTTGAGTGGCCCAGCCTGGAACCCAATTGAACATCTCTGGAGAGATCTGAAAATGGTTGTGCACCGATGCTCCACATCCAACCTGATGGAGCTGGAGAGGTCCTGCAAAGAATGGAAAAAACTGCCCAGAAATAGGTGTGCCAAGCTTGTAGCATCATACTGAAAAAGAATTGAGGCAGTAATTGCTGCTAAAGGTGATAAAACAAAGTAATTTTTTTAATTAAATGCGTTAAGATTTCAAACACACTTCTTTCACATTGTCATTATGGGGTATTGTTTATAGAATTTTATGGAAAATGATTAATTTGGGTGTAGGGTGTAACATAACAAAATGTAGAAAAAGTGAAGTGCTGTGAATAGTTTCCGGATACACTGTATATATAAATAATATATCATAATATTATGGTGGTAAGTTTCCTCTGAGATAGAGACCATATGCCAAGACTTCAGTCTTGCGACTCAACGTGTATGATTGTACATTTCTGTCATTTCATATAGAGTTAGGTGCAGAAATATTTGGACACTGACAATTTTCTTAATGTCGGCCCTGTACGCCACCACAATGGAATTGATATGAAACAGCAAGCTTTAATTCAAGTGTAACGATATCCCAGAGTGGTTTGCGGTAGCATGGAACTGAGATATGGACTCTTAAGTATACGTGGGCACTACCCTCTGGACACCAGTAGGTAAAGGACAAGTCTTGATATTAGTTCAGTAGTTTGTGCTGATTAGAACAAATTACCAATTACTATCACCTGGTGCTAATGAGTACTCCAGACCTTTATAAGCCCAGGTGTCCAGAGGGTGGTGGGGTTCCTTTTTGAGTGTTTGTAAGAATTTAAATTCCTGTTACATTTTTGGCTCATTGCTTACCTTATTTCGGACCTGAGGATCTACACACCTTATTCTGCTGATTGTGTCTTCTCCACGTTATGAGTCATATGTAAAGTAAGTATTTGTACAATGTGTATTGTTTAGCCAGGCGTACGCTATATGTTATGCCGCGATAAGAATATAGTGTATAGTATATGGTCGATGTGCAGCTAGGATATCTGTCTTTCTGAAAAAAGGGGAAATACTGTTTGAGTTCATTAATCTGAGTTCATTAAAACACAGAACACTATTTCCTCCCTTCAACACCTCCAACTTGTGACATCAAGGGGTTGAAGAAAAATATTTTATGAAACGTTTAGGAATTGCAGATCTTTTCATACACAGTCCCCTTATTTCAGGGGCTCAAATGTAATTGGACAAATTAACACAATCAAAAATAAAATAATAATTTTCAATACTTTGTCAAGAATCCTTTGCAGGCAATGACTGCCTGAAGTCTGCTCATTGGTCTTTCAGCCTTAAGTTTTGGCTTCAGGAAGTAAAATGCATGCTTGATCGGTTTGAGATTACGTGATTGACTTGGCCTTTGCAGAATATTACTGTTCTTGACATCACACTGCCTCAACCATATTTTACAGATGATGTGATATGCTTCGGATCATGAGGCATTCCAAGCATTCTCCATACTTTTTTCTTTCCCTCATTCTGGTAAAGGTTGATCTTTGTTTCATCTGTCCAAAAATGCTGTTCTATAACTGGGCTGGCTTTTGTAAATTTTGTCTGGTAAAGTCTAATCTGGTCTTTCTATTCCTTTTTTTGGAGGGGGTTATGATTTTTGTCCCCTCCCAATTCCCTGACCCTACCTTGTCTGCAGCTCTGCATCTTTGGTCAGATGTTGGATGGCGAGTGATGCGCACACTCATCCAACCACGTAGCAGAGCCGCCGATTCTTTTCACACTGCTCATCCAACACAGAAGCCTTTAGTCAGCTCATCCATGGGATGATTACACTCACCAACTATACCTCTGTGATTGAATTTACAGGCGCCCGATCAGCACACAAGGAGTTGCTGGACAGCGACGTGGCAATGTAGATGATTCGGCTTGTCTATCCCAAATCCCGCGCAGCGCTATGCCAATTTGCAGAGCCTTATTCTGGTGGTCCGGTGAAAGCTGGGCCTTTCTGTTCTTAAAGGCTTATTAATGGTGTGCACCTTTTGGTGAACCCTCTGTATTTGATCTCGTGAAGTCTTCTCTTTATTGTAAACTTGGATAATGATATGTCTAACACCTGGAGAGTGTTCTTCACTAGGCTGGATGTTATGAAGAGTTTTTTTCTTTACCGTGGAAAGGCTTCTACAATCATCGCCCACTGTTGTCTTCCATGGACGTCCAGGCCATTTTTGTGTTGCAGAGCTCACCAGTGCGTTCTTTGTTTCTCAGAATGTACCAAACTGTAGATTTAGCCACTCCTAATGTTCCTGCTATCAGTGATGGATCTTCCATTGAGAGCTCCTTTGACCGCATGTTGTGGGTTCACAGCAACAACTTTCAAATGTGAATACCACAGCTGAAATCACCTTTTACCTGCTTAATTAATGAGGAAATAACAAAGGAGTAACCCACCCCTTTCCAGGAAACAGCTTTGGAGTCAACTGTCCAATTACTTTTTGTCCTTTAATATAGAGGGGTCTACATATTAAAGGATTGTGATACCTAAACCCTTCTTCCAATTTGGATGTGAGCATCCTCAATTTAAAACTGAGAGGCTGGCTGCACTTTAAGCTCATATTAATTATTTAAATATAACTTGAATATATGTTTGGTAAACAGACAAAATTATGAAAATTGTGTCAGTGTCAAATTATTTCCGGACTGTATATTAAAGTGTTGTTAGAGTCACGTGGGGTTTCCTTTCTGAACTGTTGGTTAATTCAACTTTAGCAGTGCCTAAACATTTGGCGGTTTTGTAAGCGTAGTTGGTGTAAAGCAAGCAGAAATGAAAAAATGCTAAATATACAGCCAACAGATATCAATGAAACAAATACAGGTCAACTGTTTAATGGGATGTGTACCAACAAGGTTGATGGATATATAAATAAAATTAAGAAATTCAACTAAAGGTTTTACATTGCAAAACAACATCAGGATGAAGCAATGGAAGAACAGGCAAAAAGTGTGTCAGACCTAAATTAAACTCAATGTGAGGAAGTAACACCACAGCAGACACAGGGAAAAGGTACGAGTCTAAGCATGGAGCGCAGCAGAGCCGTGACATCACAAACAGACACAACACCATGGAAGGATGAGCACATGTATGGATGCTAATTAGGCTAGAGGGAGCCTTACCGAAAAAATCATCACGGACTGGAAGAGAGGAAAAGATTAAGGGCACAAGGGAAGGAGAACAAACAAATAGGGAGGCCAGAAAGAGAGAAAATGTGATAGAATGAAACAAGGAGAGAAAAAAGAGAATGAATGACAAAGACAGAAAAGTAAGAATAGAGTAAGACAAAAGTATGCTGATCAGCCCTTGTTGCATACTGAAGCTTGAGAAAGCTAAAAGAAAGCTTGGACCTGTTAGAATCATTATTAAAATCAGTCACTAAGTAGATTCACAGAAAACCCAGACTTTAGTTAATCACATGTAGCAGTGGACAACACATGGGAACAAAATACACAAATTGTACACAAAGTTCAGATACATTTGTATCTAATTCTACAGTCAATTAGACTCAAAAAGGCAAGCGTAGAAACATTTGTTGTCACTGATGACAGGGTTCAGCTTTGTTATATTACGACCAAACTATCAAAGATAGTGTTTGATGGAAAATATCAACACTAGATGAACATTACGAACATCTGTTTTAGCTCAGAATGCCAACATCAAATCACTGGGGAAAGCAATTACTGTGTGTATTAATGTGAAAGAGAGGCTTCAGATACACACCTGAGAACTCCCCTAAGGTTGTGTCCAGCATACACAGGAATGGAGAGGAAGCACAGATAAGGGTCAGCGGTCAGTACAAGGACATCATCACAGTGAAATAAACCAATCATGAAGCTCTGTTAACTCAAGCCGGTTAGAAAAAGTAATCAATGTCTAAATCCCAAAATAATTTAGCTTGCAATGGAAAATCAACCATTCAAATATGGATAATCAACAGGTATAGCGGACTGCAGCCTTCATGCAAGCATGAGAGCGGCGGAGGACAGGGGAACTGCTGAGAATGCTGTGGTGGTAAACATTCTGCTATTTGCAGGTTAAAACATCAGTTCAAGCCAATTATATGGCAACAGTGACACAGCCAGTCAGTGACACAGCCAGCCAGTGACACAGCCAGCCAGTGACACAGCCAGCCAGTGACACAGCCAGCCAGTGACACAGCCAGCCAGTGACACATCCTCAAAACCTAGTGCCTTACTGTACCCCACTATATTTTTCAATAAGAAAACAATATTTACATTTTAAGGTCTATGTCAATTCCCAATCATGTCTAGGCTCACTACTTTGCAGATGGTAGAACAGAAAATGCTGGATTAATGTTGGATGTATCAACTAACTAACTGCATCAGATTATATGCTATTCTCATATCCACATAACTCAGATTTAAGTAATATAAAATTATTACCAGTATATTTATATATTTTTAAATTGCTGTAATACAGGGCTGACATGTAAAAGGGAATGGTCTCAGCTTGATTTCTCTATTTAAATAAAGGCTGAGTTTCAAATGTTGAAATGGGCCTTGCTGTAAGTGGAGGGAATTGCTCTCTTTTGTTTATTTACAAGGCAATTTTGCCGAAAACTCCAGTAAATGCTGCATCAGTTATCCAATTTAACAGAATCAATTATAGCATGAGAACACATTACCACTTAATAATTGATACACCAATGTTAGTTTTTTAACAAGATTAAACTGCCTTCACATTTCTAGACCCACAGAAGCTGAATAAGTTGCAAAATATATCAATAGGTTTTGGCAATCTGATACCTGACTGCAGTTGCTGACACACGGCACACACCGCTTAGTTTCTGCAATGTCATATTTGCAATGTAGACAGCCTACAATTATAACTATCAATACCAAATTCTATGTACCACAAATATTGCTCTATTGATTGGCTTACCAAGTAGCTCCGCCCCAGCATCCACATCTCCGATGATGTCCGACTTAGCGTCTTTGATCTCATGGTAGAGAGAGTCTGTGTTGATACCGAATGCTTCATTCACAATGCCTTGGGAAGGACTGACACACACACACACTAATATGTAAACATTGCCCTGTGTGTGTGTGTGTGTGTGTGCATGCTCATGTGCGTGTGAGAAGGCGTTTTAATTTGTGCGTTACCTGTTTCCTCCACCATAGGTGCGAGGATCCACACACATATCTAACTCTGGTGTGGAATCAATGATCTCTTGGAATTCTGACCACTCATCGCTGCTACCCATACCTGAGGACATTTCAAATACATTCCTGAGTACATATACCGCAGAATACTGCTACCTAAATTAGAATACATAGAGAGCACTGCTATCCACATATGCTGACATGTAAAGTAGAATACAGAAGTCACAAAATAAAGTGGTGCTTTTCGTACTGCGGCACCAATCGGTGCAATTATAACAAAGGCTGTCGCTGGTTCTGCGGTGCTGCCGTTGCTTGGGGGGCTCTTGCTGGGGGCCCTGGGCTGGAGGGACCTGGCATACTCTAAGCTCCACTACTTATTAGTGGTGGGGTACCCTTGTCGTAACTACCCTCCTATTTTTAATTGCATTTTAGTTACCATGCACCTTATCTCCCATCCATCATATAACACTTCACAAATCATGACATCCATCCAACACAATACATTTACAGAAGCATGCACGAGGGTTGGGGTGTGGGTGGGGGTATCTGTGGCCTTGTGTCCTACCCCTGGAGCCCCGGGGCATTGGGGGCATCATGGGGTTCGTGGACGCCTTGCCTGGCCTGGGGTGAGTCGGGGGGTTGGCTGCCTTGGGGTTCTCGCTCTCTGTCGGCGGGGGGGCTGTTCCCCCGTGGGGTGGGGCATGGCTGTCCCCGGGACATGTGGTCTCGGGGCCCTTTGTGCTGTCGGGGGGTCGCAGGGAGCCCTGGCCACTGGGATTCCTGCCTATCTGCTGCTGGGATCAGTGCATCGCTGCTGTGGCGTCCCGCTCTCACTAACTAACTACGTTCTGTGACAGGCTTATGCACACACACACGCACACATATACACATACATATATATACACACACACACACAACCAAACATAGATACACACATAGACACAAACACACATAGACACACACACTCATACATAGACACATAAAATCAACCATGAAAAACACATAGACACAGACATAGACACATACACGCACACAAACAAATATAGGTTGTCCGTGGTTATCAAAAGGTAGAATTACTCTTTATGCTTTTTATTAAGTTATCTATTTTAATTTATTGTTAGTATTCTGGTTCTCATGGCTGTGTTGTGTTCATCTATTCTGCCTAACTGTTTCTGACTGTTTCTCCCTTTAATTTTTTCTCAGTTTTGTTCTTATTTCAGCTGTTTATTGCGATTGTTCGACTGGCTGTCTCTTTGTCCTTGTTTGTTTGTTGTTGCTACGTTGATTTTGTACAATTTTTGTTTTCTTTGTTGTTTTCTGTTGTAAATTAAAATAAAAACAAAAAGAAAAAAAGAAAAAAGAAACGGGACACTGAAGTTCTAATGCTTCTTGAAGATGTGTTTTTTTGGCAACATAGACTGATAGTATATCAATGTACTTGTATTATTATACACAGTAGAATTACTTTCTTAAATTAAATAATGCCTTGTTTGTTTTAAAACAGCTTTAGGAAAGCTAATAAATATTGTAGACTACTGCGTCTGCATTCTCCAATCTGAAAGTGTCCCTGAATCTTTTGTGAAAAATTTTAACTATTTACACAGTATATCAAAGTACAGTTTTACTTTGCGGGACAAAATGGGTAATGAACGATGTTTTTAATTCGTCATACAATACTTTAACCTCTGAAAGCCACTCCCTCAAAAGATAACTTCTTTTTTTTCAAGAAAATCCCCACAGCACGGTGGTGTAGCGGGCTAGATCGGTTGCATTCAAAAAAATTTTCGGTAACACTTTATTTTAAGGTACACTTATTAGCCACTAATTTGTAGCTTATAAGTGACAGTGTAAATTGCTTGTAAGACCTTTTGTTAGGCAGTATTGGTCATGTATAAGGTCTTTATTCATTGTTATTCTATTCTCACACTGTATGTCATGTATTGGTATTTGTTCATTTGTTACCTCCTTATTTGCCACAATCACAGCTATTCAATAGTTTGTAAGGTGTTTATTACACATGTAACAGGCTCTGTATATGTAGTCTTAATAAGGGAATGACAAGGGCAGAGTAACCTAAGAATAGTCAAAAAAAGTGTCCGAATCATGACAGGTGGGCCTGTTCACAGTTAATGCAAACTTGTTTGCAAACAAATGTTCCCTATTTTGAAGTGTAAACACGTTCCACCTTAATAAAGTTAATAATAAGTAGCTAATAAACCAATGTGGGTTCTTTATTCTGAAGTGAAGGATCACAGTTGAGTTTAAGTGGCGGAAGTCAATTTGTACCCATTACTACTTTTAGATGAACAAAATAAAAAACAGCGATCTCTAATAAAAATAAAAGCAGTAACGAACAGTGTATGATTAATATACTGTAACACCATAAATATATATTGGTGGTGGGCTGGAGTCGAACCCTCACATGTGTTTCCTTCATTTTGATACCAAGAGTATGTTTATAGCCCTTGTAGTTTTGGAGACCATCAAGACCATATGAACTCAATGTGTTTTTGAAGTAGTTGAGTTTAACTGATTAGACTGTGTAGGATTTCGTAAATTAAAAGGTATTTTATATATACAGTAGGCAGTTTACATGAGACAGTTAATTTGTAGGACAATAGTTTAATGACTAAAGCGCTAGAAATAATACATTTAACTTCAGAACGTAGTTGTTTTAATGATAAAATAATCTGTAGTGTACAACGTGTTTAAGGGAAATGATTTGGATGAATGTGCACCCTGGAGCCACCTTGGCCGTCATTTGTTGTATTGTTTTCTTATAAAAACTGCCACCAAAATTTAATTCACTTAGCCGAAGTGCGCCTCGGTATACCACGGTACAGTTCCACCCCTTTTTCGCCACTTTATCGTGTGAAATCTGTATATAGATGAACTCCATATTTGATTGGACAGTGATCTTTTTTGTGATTTTGGTTCTTTGAAATTATACAATGACAATCACTGGATCTGAATCAAACTGAACATGAATTTTAAATTCTGAAGAGGAGACTGAAGCTAATAAGTCCCAGAAACAAGCAGGACCTGAAGTACAGGCCTGGCAGAGCATCACCAGAGAAGATACCCAGCATCTGACTTCAAGCAGTCATTGCATGCAACGGATATGCAACCAAATATGAACAATTATTACTTTATTCTACATTATGATAAACTGTCCAATGTTTTTTTGGTGCCAGAAAATGGGGGGACTATGTACAAAGGTTTCTATCATTTCTAAACGGTTCATGTGATATGTATAAATATACAACCATTAAAACTGACACTGCAATTCAACCTGGTCACTGTCCAATCAAAAATAATCCTAAATCAGCAAATGCACTGAGACTTTTTGTGGCCCTGGTAATGACTTTTGCACTGACAAATTCACTAACTTGACTCACCAATGCTGACATTCCTGGTTTCCTGGGAGACCTGCACCTCCATGTTTCTGCTGTTGCGTTTGGTGCCCTTTCGACCTTGGCTCCCAGAACGCACCGGTTCAAATTCAGAAGGCGGAAAGAAGCCGTCATTGAGGGGCGTGACAGTGGCAGAGGGGACAGAGGACGTGGGTGTGTTGGACTTACTCCCTGTGCTACTGGGCGTAGCCGCAACAGAGTCTGATTCGGATCCATCCTCCTGTGGGGTCAGATATCATTGAAATCAAGCAATTTCTTTGTTGGTCAACATTAGGGATTTGTCAAAAAAGCAGCCACTAACATATAAACAGTATTGTAGCTAGGAAGCTATGGTGGAACGTGTATCTTTGTGCTGCAACAATTAGCCATATTTAGTTTTCTATGAAATACAGTTGTTGCTTGTTTAGTTAATGCGCTGGCAAGCTCAGCATATTATGTTTGTTAATGTTCATCTTGTGAAAAGTTGGGAGAAACCTTTTTCCATGCTCAAGAGTTTCTGGGAAATTTAGTGCAAAAAATCATGCACGGTTCCATACAACAAAAATCCACCAGACATAGTATACCATCCGGGGTCTATTGGCATAATATGGTTTAGGGCCATGATATATACAATCTATGTTTGGGACATACTAATGTTAATCTGGCATACTATTTTAGTCAAAGCCAAAGTCAAAGTTGTTTATCATATGCATCGAATAACATACATCATCCTATGCAGAGAAATTCCTTTTGACATGGCACGGCGATTCTATGCAGTGGGCTTATAAACAAGAATTACAACAATATAAGAATTTTAAAATAATAATGACAATAGTAATAATAATAATAAAACGCTATGTACTGAGCAGTGGTCTGGGAAATGTACAACAGTAGAAGTAGTAAATATTATAGATTTGGCATGGAAAATTGCTTTTAAGGTGCATTT
>JACXGM010014658.1:5939-22027 GCA_016801145.1 Umbra pygmaea | reverse complement strand
TTACTCCGGTAAGTGGAAAAAAAGTCTGTATCCAGTGAATTACGTATATCCAAAAGTGCTAGTCGGTCATACTGTATGAGCGACAGTGCAGGAGGTGCAGAAATAAAAACTAAAAAAACAGTAATAAGCCAAAATCTGCATAGAGTGAACGGAGCCATCGTCCATGCGACCATTCTCTACGGCGCACGAAAACAACAAAATAAATAATATTCATAGAAAATATATATTTTTAATTAATTACCTTAACCAAATTGGAAAAATCAATCCCAAGTGTTTTGGAGTCATCACAAAATGCACGGTGCAGCCAATTGACAACATGGTGCAGCCAATTGACAACATGGTGCAGCCAATTGACAACATGGTGCAGCCAATTGACAACATGGTGCAGCCAATTGACAACATGGTGCAGCCAATTAACAACATGGTGCAGCCAATTGACAACATGGTGCAGCCAATTGACAACATGGTGCAGCCAATTGACAACATATGTGTAATGAATCCAATGCATTCATACTATGAATCTAGTGAGGTTTGCCATCTCTACATAACTATCTAACTGCCTTGAAGTACTGTATATTATTCTGAGGGCACAGTATTATGCTTTCAGGTAATGTAAACAAAATATACACTTTGTCACGATACAGATGGATGAATGTGTTATAGACAAATATCCAGATTTATTGACAATGTTTTGACTGCTTTGGTTTACTAAAATCTATACTAACACGAAACTCTGTTTTTGGGTTTGAGAATCAATATTAATATTGGCATAAGAGTATTGTGATATTTGCAGTATACATTTTTTCTACCATCTTCACAAGTCTGACTCCCACAATTTATCCATCTGACATCATTTCAGTGGGCTTTAAAATTACTGGCACCCCTGACTAGCGATGCACAAACAATACTTAAAAAAATATAAACACCACAATTATAGAAAAACTCAAAATACCAACATGTTAGAAATACTGTACTTTATTAATGTGTCAGTGGAACCAACCAAAATCATTCATTGATTAAATTAAAAATCATTGATAAAATAAAACATCAATGACCTCCAAATCAAGGTGTCACAATTGATGGCACCCTTAAGGATTATTGTAGATAACATCTACCAAACTTAAACCAGGAATGAAATGCCACTTACTGAAGTTCATCTAAGTCTAAAGGAACCAAGCCATAACATTACTTCCTGTTCCACTAGGGTATAAAAATGAAGTAACATGCATGCAATATTCCTAGGTCAATTGACATTATGAAGAAAATGAACAAACTGGTAGTTAAAAAGAGACACCTCATACCCACAGTGAAATATGGTGGTGGTTCAGTGATATTTTTGGGCTGTTTAAATTCCAGAGGTCCAGGGGCACTGATCAAGATAGATGGCATTTTGAATTCCAACAAGTATCAAGCAGTTTTATGTGACAATCTGATTGCCTTTGCCAGAAGTCTGGGACTTGGCCGTGGGTGGACTTTCCAACAAGACAATGACCCAAAACAAACCTCAAGATCCTCACAGAAATGGTTCTGTGACAACAAAATCAATGTTCTGCCATGGCCATCTCAGTCGCGGTACCTCAATCCAATCGAAAACCTGTGGGCTGAGTTGAAGAGGGCAAATCCAAGAATATGAAGGCTCTTGAAAGGATCTGCATAAAGGAATGTTCCAAAATCTCTCCAAATGTGTTCCTTAACATTACAGGAAGAGACTCCATGCTGTTATCTTTGCCAGAGGTGGTTGCACTTGGTACTGAGTAAGGAGTGCCAATACCTTGACTTTGGTTAAATTTGTTTTGTGTTATATAATTGTAGGATTTTGG
This sequence comes from Umbra pygmaea, assembly GCA_016801145.1. Lineage (NCBI taxonomy): Eukaryota > Metazoa > Chordata > Actinopteri > Esociformes > Umbridae > Umbra > Umbra pygmaea. Next base: position 20,207 of record JACXGM010014658.1, on the reverse strand, counting down.
TTGGTTCCATTGCAACATTAATGAAGAACACTATGTCTCACATGTTGGTTTTGTGAGTTTATCTCTGTAATTATATTGTTTATGTTTTTAGAAGTATTGTTTGTACATTGCCAGTAAGGGGTGCCTGTAATTTTGGCGCCCACTGTAATAACGGCAAATGCATCAGTCTGATTTTAAAAAACGTGCTTGACTGACCACTAGGTGGCAAACGTACTTCACTAACGATATAATCACATTTCTTCAATGTTACTATGATAACCATCAGATATGATAATTAATGATATGACATACACATCGTTTGTAATTTCATTATAAGGAATTAGGCCTAGCTAATTAATTCTATCACAAAGGAACTGCTCAGTCTATCAGTTTGGGGTTATGCAACAGCAATTGAATTACGGTGATTTATATATATGTATAAACGTTCACGTTTGAAATCATTGCATGGTATTGCATGATCAGCGAAGAGGATGGAGTCTTGGAGGTGACATTCGTCCGACACACGTTCTGACGTTACACCTGCGTCTGACGTCACCGACGTCGAACGGGGCTGTTTGTTCTGGATTTGGTGCGAGGAAGACCTACGAGCACTGACAGTAGATAGAAGAAGGTAAATAAACGTGTTTTGGTGTTTCTCTCCAACGAGCCTGTATGGCATACGAATGCTTTTGATCTCAGGAGTTTGATAAAACACTTAAAACCGGTCTCGGTGCAGTATTTCGCCTGTTATCTGTGAGCTGTATTATTACAGGCCTGTCGCCGGTGCGTGTGCACAGGGAGATGTTATTCTCTGTCATACGTTAACGGAATTGCAGTTTAATGCACATATTGTGTTTTTGGTTTTCTTAACGCGTTGGTGTAATTATTTGTATTACCAATAGGCACGGGGCTTCACCGCTGTCATTTCATACTTAAGCTGACGGACTGTAGGAGACTCTAAAGTTAGTAACTAGTTAGCGAGCTGTTTGTTTGTAGCCCCGTAGGCCGTATTCGTGACAAATGTTACGCCCAATTTTAAACGTAGGTTACGTTCCATGGCGCAGGAAGCACATGTAATTACGACGTAGGTTATTTCGAGAATAACAACACACTACAGGTATTCTGGAAGGTTGTTTACGTACACTACGGACCTGTCAGAAACCCTGACAGTGATGATGACAAGCTAGGTTTTCCATTTACCCGTTTTAACGTATACGACAAAAATATATTTACTCGGAATGTAATGTATCGAAATAATCCTTATTTGTATAAAAGACAGGCGTAGATGATAATGACGCCATTTTGTACATTTACTCGTTTTTTGGGATCATATTGTGCCCAGCAAAAACGTAAACAATATTATTTTGTATGAATATGTTACTTGAAGTAAAATGGAGAAATGACTACTTGTTTTTAACATCATGGTTCAACACACACACACAAAACACAAGTTTACTCCGTCTATCTAGTGACACAATGCACATATTTTCGCGATACTACAACAATCAAACTATCTACATCTGTTATCTAGGACTTCATTATTTCCCTTTGTCTGTCTTTGGTAATCTTGTCTCTATCTACCTCTTTCTCACAGGTGTCTTGTCCTGTCTGTCGGTGTTGTAATTTCCTTGTCCCTCTACAGTTCTCACCCCCTTCAGCCGACCAATCATTCTAGCTTGGTCAGGCTATCCCTCTGCCCACTAAGATATGATTCCCCCTCTGGACTAGACTTAATAGCGTCCACCTCCACAGAAAAACGCGTAAGTATGCCGACCCTGGCTAAAAGCTTGGTCTGTGTACTGCTTGTATTTGTGGTCTGCTGTTACTGAAACTGGATAAATCTAGTCTGTGTTTTGAGTGAACCACTACACATTATTTTCATGCTGGTTGTTTAGGTGAATAATTTACATGGAGCATTTGAGACCATAATTAGACTTAGTATTGCACACTGACAATATCAGAAAAATAACAAATATTTGACATTAAACCTGAAAATGTTTTTTTTCACATGCTTATTGATGATCCTAAATTAAATCCTAAATTGGGAGGTTTTGTCTAACTTTAAATATGGGGTTATTGTTCAGCTTAAACAAATAAAGTATTTAGTTATTTGTGCATCTTAAATGAAAGAGGAGGCTCTTGGCTAAGTTGATGCGTCGCAGAACAACTAAGTTACAACTAAGCACGAGGCACAGCACTGCCTGTGCAGATCGGAAGCCTGTGAGTTCAATCTTGGAAGTATACATGGTGAATGTAATCCTTCTGAGTGGTGTTTCCTAACTTAAAGGTTCAGTGTGTAATTTCTAGTGACATCTAGTGTTATGGTTTGTGAATTGCAAGCAGCCAGTCACTTACTTCCTACCCTACCCTTCCCTTTGCAAACACAAAAACCAAGCTACGGTGGCCGACATAGGATAAAACATGTTGTCATCTGAGACAGCAGAGTAGATAGTCAAGCAATGATGTTTTTTTATATAGAGATATTAAGATATTTACTTAATTATTAAACAAAAAATTTATTATTCAGTATAACCATGTTATTTTGAATGTTATTTTTACTTGTTCATCATTGTGTTAGTGTTTTATTAACTGACTTTACCTAGCTTGTTTCCATGTTAGTTAGTACAAGATAAGAAAAAAGTTGCTTTGAAAACATGTTTCCTTCATAAGAGCCTTCTATCTGGGAAAAGCCACACTGATGGTTACCAGTGATTTTTGCCTGCGTCACTCTCGTATTCATCTGGCTTCATCATGCTTTTGAAATAACAATCCAACTAACGTTACAGATTTCTTCTAACAGGGTAATAAAAGTTTAGTGGCTAATATGAGCTGTTATTTTGTAGGCTAATGTTACAGTTTTGCAGTAAATAGTACTAATCAGCTGTTTGTCTCACAAACGTAACCAGCACATTTCTCCCTACATAGCAAAGCAATTACACAATGATAGAGGAGAACCACATGAAACAATCCAACTACATATTTTTCTAACACTGTAGTAAAGGTTTAGGTGGCTAATATTTTGTAATGCTGTAGGGTGTGGGCTAACGTTACTGTTTTGCGGTCAATAGTACTAATCAGCTGATTGTCTCACGAACCTAACCAGCCCATTTATACCCACACAGTAAAGCCATTACTGTACACAGCGAGGGAGAAGAACCACATGAAACAATCCACCTAAATATAGCTGGCTAATATGAGCCTACAGCAAACATTACTGTTTTGCAGTCAATAGTACTAATCAGCTGATTGACTCACGAACGTGTAACCATCTTATTTCTCCCATATAGCAAAGCCATAAGATAGCAAGGCAGAATAACTAAGTTACATGCAACAATCCAACTATATATTTTACACCACTGTAAAGGGAAAAGTCACTTTTCACAGTGACTATGGCTAGCTCCTACAAGGCTAACATTGTCAAACAACAGTTTTCAATTGCATTGCTAAAGTTGGAATACCTTACATGTCCAGCAGAAAACAGGCAACTTCTGCATGGCTTTGAATTTTTTTTCCCTCATTAGAGCTTTCCAATTGTCCAAAATTCCACTTCTAATAAAGAAGAGCTTCTACTATTACTTAATAGTTAGAAACGTACAACTTCTGCTTCTTTGTCGGCTGCTTCTCTTTCAACAAGGTTGTGACGAAACGTGCTCTGTAGCGCTGTTTGTTCACTGAGGGCTACAGTAGAATCATGACGACAAAATACAGCGACCTCCATATAAGGGGGTGCCCGCGGTTATGTAGATATAAATGGCTCATTCTAAGGTAATAAAAACATAATGGTTCATTATGTAAGGTCTTTACACACCACTGAAAACATAGTTATGGATCTTATATTGCATTTATGTCAATAGATCCTCAGAACTATTACACATGGAACCTTTAAGGCTTCCGCGTTAGATGAGCAGTGTGAAAAGAACCAGATTGCTCTGTGACATGTGGCTTGATGAAACGTGAGCGCCCGTCACAATTTTGCATTCGTCCAGGGAGCGGTGGATTTTCTGACAAGGCAGGGTTAGGGGAATGGAACAAAACCAATTGGGGGTTTTGTTGCTTAGGTTTTGTGGCTTAAAGGTACAATATGTAATATCAATCAAAACAATAACAAAATACATACTTTGCATTACAAGCAAACATCACTATACATATATTATATATATTTCTCAGTTGTGTACTTACATTATCCTAAATGTTTCCACTAACTTTCAAATCCAGAGAAATTTGTAATATAATTCGAAGACACGGGACGTTTCATTTTGTCGCCCGTAAATGGCGTCATATAACCTGTTACTGCTCTAGTTGTTCTAAGTTCCAGGGAGCCACCAAACATAACGTGAATAAAGTTATAATTTTTTTAACAATATATTATTTTGTCAGTGAAAATTTTTTCTGCCGGAGACGCTAGATTGGAAGGTTGTCATTGACGACGATAACAAAACCCATGATCCCACGCAACCTCCCGACGTCATCCAAGTACATCTGTTGCTATTGTTTCGATTTGAGAGCCCCCTGGCGGCCAAAAATTACATATTGCACGTTTAATTTGTGGCATTGTATAGTTGAAATCAAATATAGATGTATTGTACAGTATCTTAAATGAATTTCTTTTCCATTTTTATCAGCATATTCACTTATCTGGGGTGACAGTAAGTACAGGGATATTTCCCTGAAGCATCTAATAAGCCATAACCCATACATTATGTGTTTTCATCCCATTCTGCATAAATATACCTTGTCTGTGTAAATATACTTTTTTGTCTTTGCCATTTACATTTGTACCGCTTTTTCATCACATAACATTTCTACAAACTATGCACACTTTCCTGTAACTTGCCTTACCCATTGTGATTAGAATCTACTCTTCTTCTGCCATATCCCAGATCCTCTAGTAGACAGCTAGCTAACTAGCCATTGTTAACAGCTATCTGCTTACCATCCTGCACCAGCCAACATTCACAACTCTGGCTAACCTGTGCAGCACACCCTCAACCAATTGCATACCAGACTTTTTATTGGATTTCATTTTCTACTTCATCCACTGAAATATTACAACTAACTTCCTACAGCCGAGTAGCTGACAACGGCTAGCTCCACTGCTTTGAGTTGGACCTACCTCCCGGCTAACTAAAGAAGTGCGCTAACAACATGGACCTTGGCAAGGCTACAGTACCTCCTGTCCACCGAAGTCTGGATCTCCAGCTAACAACCCGGAGTTCCACCGTTCCAATTCGACTGACCTGCCAACCTGTTCGGCCTTTGCGATCCTTCTACAGGCTTTCCAATGCGATGATGTTGCCGAGACGTACCGGCTAGCCTAAGAAACCTCTGACCTGCTAGTATTCGGAACGCTGTGTCAGTGGCTCACCCGGCGGCTATTCAGCTGCTCCCTGGACTTCACTTTTTCAACATTCACTGTGCTAACTGTTAATTAAACCCTCTACCATCTCTTGGACACTGGTGAACGGTTGAACTGACCATCACAGCGCCTCACCAGCCCATCTCCCAGGAGGCCGACATTCATAGCATGTTACTACTGTTGTACATTTTCCCAGATCACTGCTCAGTACATAGCGTATTATTATTATTATTATTATTATTATTATTATTATTACTATTGTCATTATTGTTTTAATAATTCTTTATATTGTTGTAATCTTTTTTAAGCCCACTGCATAGATGTGTCGAGCCATGTCAAAATAATTTCTCTGCATAGGATGATGTGATGTTATTCGATGCATATGATAAATAAACAACTTTGACTTTGACTTTGACTTTGGGTACCTGCTAGTATTCACCAGCCCATCTCCCAGGAGGCCGACATTCATAGCATGTTACCCTGTTTGGGTATCTGCTAGGCGTCAGCCTTGAACTTATGCCCTGTGACTAGTTATTGTCATTACCTTTTGATTGCTTGCTGCCTCTATTTGATGTCAATATGCCATGTTTATTATTGTTTCTGTTACCTATTACGTATGTAATAGTCCATTTTCACCATGCTTCAGATAGCTCCTATGTGCCCCCCACACTCTATGCGACCTCACCTGGTTTAACAGGCCCCAGCTGTGCAGTTGATACACTATGTGAACTCCTTGCCCCTCACCTATCCTCAGAGTTCTTACTGCTAGGTGACCTAAACTGGGATATGCTTAAGAACCCAGCCAATTTACAATCTATATTTGATGCCCTCAACCTCACAAAAAAATATAATTGAACCTACCAGGTACAAATTAATATCTGTAAATAAGGGCAACTTCATAAATGTTGTTTTAACTTGTATGCCCTTACAATACAACTCCGCTGTCTTCTGCAAAGATCTCAGCGATCACTGCCCCATTGCCTGCATCTGTAATTGGTCAGCGGTTAAATGACCACCCCTCATTACTGTTAAACGTTCCCTGAAACACTTCATCTGGCCCAGGTATCCAGGAAGGAAATGGACCTTATCCTGTCAGTAGAGGATGCCTTGTTGTTCTTTAAAAGTGCCTTCCATTAAATCCTAAATAAGCATGCCCCATTCAAAAACTTTAGAACTGAAAGCAAATATTAGTCCCTGGTTCACTACAGACCTGACTGCACTCGACCAGCACAGAACACACTGTGGCGTAGTTCGTTAGCCTCAAACAATTCCCAGAATATGCAATGCTTGAGTGAAGTCCGGAAACAGCAAACACCATCAGTTAGGAAAGCTAAGGCTAGTTTTTTTAAACATAATTTGTATGCTGTAATTCTTCTGAATTTTTCCTGGTCACTGTAAAGTCCATGGAGAACAAGCGCAAGAACCTCCTCACAGCTGCCCACTGCTACACAGCTTAGGTAGAATTATCACCACTGATAAGATTACTATAGTCAGATTTCAACAAGCATTTTGCCATGGCTGGCCATGCTTCCAACTGTCTACCAACTACTTCTCTGATAGGGTTCAGTGTGTTAAAATAAATGGTCTGTTGTCTGGACCTCTGCCTGTTTATGGGGGTGCCACAGGGTCCAATTCTCGGGCCGACACTTCTGTGTATATCAATTATGTTGCTCTTGCTGCTGGTGACTCTGATCCATCTCTACGCAGATGACACCATTCTATATACATCTGGCCCTACATTGGACACCCACATCAACCATCTCCAATCCAAACTTAAATCTTGGATTGGCTTTCTATTCCGCAATAAGCCCTCCTTCAACCATGGTGCGAAACACGCCCTGGTGAAAATGACAATCCTACCGTCCTAGACTTTGGTGTTATCTTCTACCGAACAGTAGTCTACTGCAGCACCATCCATTTGATCACCAGTGCCCGGTTTAACACCCACCTCTGTTACCTCTGCACTAGTGGGCTGGCCCTTGTTACACACTCAAAGCCTGACTCAATGGTATCTAGTCACTCTAAAAGCCCATACCTCCTTTGGCAGTCCCTCGTTTCAGTTCGCAGCTGCAAACAACTGGAATGAACTACAAAAATCTGAGAAGCTTGAGGACAATCTCTCTTACTGCACTGCTTTTAATGAACGAGTGTCAGCTATTATTTGACCACTATACATGCTGACTCTCCTCCCTCTCTCACTCGCATACTGTCTTTGCTAATTTATGCCCAAATGCCTTAGTCATGCCCTTGGTGTATTTGGTGTATTTTGCACATACCCTACTCATCTGCACCGTCAGTTATTCATTGTATGGTATTTGCACAGTATCATTTGCACAGTTATGCTCATTTAAAGCTACATTGTGTAGGAATTTCTCCCATCTAATGGTGAATTTGTATAAGACAACCAACTGAGTACCGCTCTAGACCCTCCCAATATTATGCCAGCAACGCAAATCTTTTTTTCAAAACAATAGTTTTTATTCATTGCAATAATCTTTGTTAATTCATTATATCACTAGTGAATTGTAACCAAATGCAGTTGTATTGTGTGTAAGGACACAAGAGCATGTGATAGCAAATAATAATAATTTTTTTGTTAAAATGTTTTAATAAAAACAGTAAATAATATGTTGTACACACAATAGGAATGGACATTCGATTACATTGTCTTTGTCGATCGTCGGGAGAATTAACGATCGACAATCGATTAATCATTAATATTTTTATATTAAAATTCATTATTTATTTAACTTTTTATAAATTAAAAATCCAATGAAAATACAAAAATGCAGCCTGTTTTTCCTCGATGACATCTTTATTACAAGAAGAACAACTTTTGTCAGTTAAACTTGATGTTCGGTTAGGCTAAACTTGAAGATATATGCGCTGCGGTGCTCTAAAAGCAGGGGAACCTGCAGCTGCGAGCCGGTGTTCTGCTACAGAGACCCTCAATTGTTCCAAAATAATAAATAAGAAAAAAAGAATCATGTTAAGCTAACTTAACCGAAAACATAATATCCTACTTAGATCTGGCAGGATTTGTCAAAATGTAACTCCAAACTATCCAAGGCACAGAGTCGTGAAAGAGGGTGAGATAGATTAGCCTACCTAACAATTAATTACGCTACTTACCAAATTAGGCTTTTTACAAAGCCTAAAAAAATAACTAGTAACTCACATACAACTTCTGCACCAGTCTACTGATTTTTGTTGAGAAAGATAAGCAGTGACATGATCTGGGGTCAGACGTGACCGCAACCTGGTGACCGTCAGTCCAGCCGCTGAAAACACCTGCTCTGTGGACTGACGTTGCCGGGATGCACAGATACCTCCACGCTAAGTTAACTTGGCCAGCCCGGAGACAGAGTAGCTATGTGAGCGGAGTTGAGCGTTTGGAAATCCCGCTTCTAGCTCACTGAGCGGTTGGTTTGCTCTGCTCAACCGCTACACTCCTTTTTCAACCGCTCCACTCAAACCCGCACATCGCTCACATGAAATATTGCCCTTGGTTGGTAAAATGTGTATTTGCTGCCACACATTGAAATTCATTTAATTGCTTTAAAACTTATACGCAATGCAACCTCCATTAGTTTAATCAATAACAAATGTACGTGGTCATCGAAATTATTAATGATCAATTATAGATCGTCGATTAATCATGCCCATCCCTAACACACAATTTGATTGTGTTATACATTTTTTTTTCTACTATCCCCAGAAGTCTGACTCCCACCACTTCACAAATAATTTATTCATTAAATTAAAAAAATCTATGTCCTCCAAATCAAGGTTTCACAGTCAATGGTAATTGTAAATACACGGGCACTACCGAAACACGATTACTATAAAAAGTTTATATGGATTTTTGTCCTTCCTAATGACATAAAAGATCAATTCTAACTTCATCACATCACATGACAATGTTTTCAAAATGACCCAAAAAGAAGCTTACCTTCAAAATCGTTTTTGTGAAGTAACTTGATCGTTCAAGATTACACAAATTTTCTTGATAAACAAGCCTTCTTGGCAACCAACTGTGTTGATCAAGATGTGGTTTGATCTGGTTGCCGTGGTGAATTACAGGGGTGTCGTTTATCCCCAAACCACCCGAAACCTCAAATTCTTCCAAGGCTTGGTTGCAGTAGAAGTCCTGGACTATTCTACAGTTACCTAACTTGAACCCTTCTGGTGGGATTTGAAGTTGGTTCGTGCAGCACACAAACCCAAGAGTATAACTGAACTGGAGGCCATTGCCCATGAGAGATGGGCTAAGATTACTCAGAAATGCTGCCAGAGGCTGGTGTCTGGCTATGCATATCGGTTGCAGCAGGCCATAATAGCAAAAGGGAGCTGTACTAGGACTGAAGATGCTTTCCATGAAGGGGTTGACTCATTGTGACACTAGATAAGGTATTATCAGTTGCATTTACAGTTTGTTCTGATTTGCAATGAGGGTTGTATAATTTTGATTGCAATTGTAGGGGGTAATTGTGTAGTTGAATAAACATTTTGAGGTATTGACGCGTGAATTATATTTGGATATAAAATAACATTGGGTCTAAATAGCTGCCTGTTCTGTATGAGATTGGAACAAATAGGGGTATTCCTGTCATTTTGCTTCCCTAAAGAGCGATGCACAAATTCTTTCTGTATATTAGCCAGGGGGAGAGTGTGTGTTTGTGTGTAAGGAAGTAAACTAGGGGCTCATTTATCAAGCGTATAATCAGTCCTTAGTTCTTACAAACAGAATTTAAAATGTGCATACTCATAAAAAAGTGGGATTTATTAAACTATCCTACAACCGTTTAACACACCAGAATGAAATCACAATAGATGTATATCGCTGTTCTTCAGAACTTGTGGACAACAACTATGATTTTGCATATCAACACACCTAATTAGTTACCCAAATATGGGCAACATCTTCCCTTATCGCCTGCAGGAAACACTACAATGAGGATCATGAAATTTAAGATGTAACCCACAAAGCGAGGGAAACTGTATTTCTGAGCTTGACAGAATAATAGGTGCCATATAGTTTAACATGATGAGTGCATGATTTATTTGTCACGCTCCTGCTGCCTCGTGCAGGAGGTCCGGGGAAAGTCAGAGAACCCATAGTCAGGCTTGAACCACTATCATGAAGCAGACTGTCCTGCAATGCAACGACTTAGTCCACTAGTTCTTGAACTGGAATTCTGGAATATTGTAGAGTCAATGTGGAAGTTGATGATGATGGTGTTATTTATCCTCTCTCTAGGCGGTCCGTTGAGCTGTCTGATGGCCTGAGAACGGGGCCTCCTTCCCCCTCCCCTCCCCATGTCCAAATCGTCTCAATGGGACTCCTCCCCCTCTCTCCCCCCTCCCCCTCTGCTGCGCCCTGCCCCTGTCATCATGGGAGATGGCATACAGGCGGGCAGCAGCCTAGACCCCGCCCCCCGGCCTCTTATTATCAATCCCCCACCCCCCGAGACATGGAACCCCTCGCAACCCAAACGACAAACCAATCAGCTACAGGTACTGTCTTTCTGATTCATGTCTACCTGTATGTCTATCTTTTTTTCAACTTGTAAGTGCAGACAGACATCTTACACGTTGTCTGTCTGCCGATGCACCCTGTCTGTCTGCCGATGCACCCTGTCTGTCTGCCGATGCGCCTTCAGTGATGATCTGCGTTGTGTTTCAGTTCCTACAGAAGGTGGTGTTAAAGACACTGTGGAAACATCACTTCTCTTGGCCATTCCAGGCCCCCGTAGATGCCATAAAACTCTGCCTGCCTGTAAGTATTGGTAGATGGGGGAAAGCCATTGCCTGGAAAAGAAACCAAACTAATCTTTCCCCGATTTCCCCCCTGGCCCCTCCAGGACTACTACCACATCATCAAGGCTCCTATGGACCTGGGAACCATCAAGAAGAGGCTGGAGAACTGCTACTACAGCAGTGCCCAGGAGTGTGTTCAGGACTTTAACACGATGTTCACCAACTGTTACATCTACAACAAGGTGCAACACACAACGTGTACAACACACAACACGTTAGGGCTGCAACAACGAATTGATGAAATTGATTATTAAAATTGTTAGCAACAATTTTATTATCAAGTCGTTCAGTCTATGTTGTGGTAAGCTGCGTGGCTGAGCTGGCTACGTCACTTCAAGAAAGAAAAAATATTTTGAAAATTGTCAGACCGAAATCTTCGATAATATGCCAGAACTTCAGTTTAAATTCAACAACAAAAAAATGTGTTACGTGCAAACTATGTAAAACATAAATGGCATAGCGCCAGAGCACCAGCGTAGTGAGAGAGCACTTGGAAAGAAAGGATGTTTGAGCCATGAACGAAGGGGACTCGACAGCAGGGTAAGTTACTACAAAATAGTTAGGGCATAACTAATTTAAAACACAAACCACATTTTATATTACAGTATTACAACCGATACTAACCTTGTGCCTCTTCAGGGGATGCTAAAATGTTAAATGTTTCACTATGTGATTTACTTTTATAGTTTTTTCCTCTACTATTTTGCACAATAGGAACTCCAAAGAGTCCTTTTCAAAATAAAAGACCTTCTAATCTAAACAGGAAAAAGTCAATATAAGCTTTAAAAGGTAAAATGCATAATAAAGCAACACCATTACTATTCAACAGGCCTATCTTTTCTTTAGGACTAAATCATAAATTGGGATATTTACATCTATGTTTTGTTTCTAGAATTCTTTTGTAGACACAATAATTTAACAGCTGAAATCTGTCTAAGCAAAGGTAAAAATGACCTTTTCTTTCTTTTGCACTTTACTAAAAGATCTGTTGCACATGTTGTATAGTATACATTTAGGTCTGTTATTTGTGGTCAAATATATCATTTGGAATGACATTTAGTTTTTAAATAAAAATATGGAAATATTTTTTGGTCTGTTGCAATTTATTGATTAAGGAAACAATTGACTCGGTTAATTGATTATCAAAATAATCGTTAGTTGCAGCCCTACAACATGTACAGATGCCTCTCGTCTAATCTTGTCAGTTAATAGTTCAGTTTTAAAGATAATACCTGCGTTCTAAGTAAATATATACTAGTGTGGGTGTTCTCCAGGAAAAATATAACTTCTTTATTTTTTTTCCAACTGGTTTCTAAAGAGGACGCATAGCGTATTGGATATCAACATGAGGTTACCGTTTTTTGAATCACCGAGTGATTGAGTGAGGATATTTTCTGTGGAGATAAAATAAACAAACAAGTATTACAAACAAATCAAGTTGGTCATGTATTCTAATGTTACTGTAAACAATCCCTTAAATGTAATCCATCCTATTGTAATCCAGCATTTTATTTGGGACATTTATGCCCTGTCAGAAAAACTGAAGGATTTGTTGTTTGCTCATTGATTGTAAACAAAATCATAATGTTGTTTGATCAAATCTGATGAAAGCATATTTGGAATTTATCATTATGCCAATATAGGAGAAACTACACACAGTTTTTGGTTAATGAAAAATCAGTCAGCTTTAAGTTTATACTGAATGTAATTTTTTTCTAACCATGTTAATATCAGGTTTGGGTGGTCCTTCCATACTTGTTTGTTTACCTTTCTTTCTAAGGCGGGTTTGTTGGGATGTTTCTGACGCTTCCGGGCTTCCCCCCGTGTTTTACGTCACACTATAAACTGGGCACTTGATGGTTTGAGACCGGGACAGCCCTAAGCCCTCAAGACTTGTCGAGAACCCACTTCAAAGTCTGTGAGTTTGAGTGGATACTTGTATTAGGCCGTTGAAACTGTTTGTGCCACTGATAGTTTGTCTCCTTGAGTGTACTGTATCAATGTGAAGTTTTGATATTATAACTATAGAAAAGTATTTTTGTTCAACCTTTTGTTCAATAGATTGTTCAGCCTATGTTATATTTTTAAATGTGTTTAATTAAACCTTTTTTATTATATGTGTTTGTATTTTTTTCCTTGACTTTATTCCATACTAAACTCACATTAAAATAAGTTGTAATTGGCCCAAGTATTTCATCCACCAAAATCATTATTTCACTGTTATTAAATTTTTTTCTTTTGACCTCCTAAAATGCTTGAGTCAGTGCTTTAGAATGCTGCAATCACAATACACTGCCCCCCACCGACAGTCTGATCACCTTCCTCATTCTTTGAATTCCCTAAATACAACCCTCTCAATCAAGTGTCAAGAAGCTTCCATCAAGGAATTACTGCCGATCCAAAGAAGTGAACTCAATGATTTAGAGATGGCCAAACACCTTTTGTCAGTGTAAGCTGTAAAAAAAACAACTTCTGAAAGTTCTTGTTTTATCTCCACAAAAATTATCATAATTGTTATTTGGAAAGTTTCTCTTTGACAGATTCAAACTCGCAACCTCTTGCAGATCATTATCTCACTTTGCCATGGGGCTGTGTTGGATTTCAGGATTGTTTTAATAATAAGCTTTCAGTAAGGTGAACAAAAAATAATAAGCTTTCAGTAAGGTGAACAAAAAAATACAATAATAATAATAATAATAAGCTTTCAGTAAGGTGAACCGAAAAAATATAATAATAATAAAAATTATAAAAATAATGAGCTTTCAGTAAGGTGAACAGAAAAAAATATAATAATAATAATAAGCTTTCAGTAAGGTGAACAGAAAAAATATATAATAATAATAATAATAATAATAATAATAATAATGAGCTTTCAGTAAGGTGAACAGAAAAAATATATAATAATAATAATAATGAGCTTTCAGTAAGGTGAACAGAAAAAAATATAATAATAATAATAATAATAATAATAATAATAATAAGCTTTCAGTAAGGTAAACAGAAAAAATATAATAATAATAATAATAAGCTTTCAGTAAGGTGTACAGAAAAAATATAATAATAATAATAATAATAATAATAATAATAATAATAATAATAATAAGCTTTCAGTA
>JACXGM010014657.1:9373-22025 GCA_016801145.1 Umbra pygmaea | reverse complement strand
TTGACATGGTGTGTTCTATTTGACATGGTGTGTTCTATTTGACATGGTGTGTTCTATTTGACATGGTGTGTTCTATTTGACATGGTGTGTTCTATTTGACATGGTGTGTTCTATTGGAAATGTATGTTCTTTTATGTGACTTGGTGCCTGTTTACATTGGGAGAGATTTTGCCACATATACAAGACATCTAGGGAAAAGCACGAGGTGAGATAACAACATTTTATTGTTTAAACTTGCGGGTCTCTATAGAATAGCTGCTACTTTTCACCTTGCCTCCAGAGACGGTGTGCAATAAGTTTTTGAAAAGAGCCAACCTGGAGCTTTGCGAATGTAAATGCAATTGTTCAGGAAAGTCTTGATAAATGTGTGTCTGTGGGAAATTTGTCACGTGTAGGTCAATGGGCTGGTCTGGTTTTTTGTAAGTGCGCATGCATCCAGCTTGAGATGTCTCACATGACATGTAAATAGAAGCAGTATGTAAATTATTATTCAAATTATATGAATGATAACTTTACTTTTTTGACAACTTGACAATCTAAATAGGCGCTTGGTGTGTTGTGAAATCGTGTGATCTATTTCTCATGGTGTGTTCTATTTGCCCAAATGTACTGTAACCTATTGGTGTCCCTCTAAAGTCTGAATGGTCTTTGGTTCTAATCCCCTAGCCAACAAGATGAATGCTTTTCATGCAGTCCCTGAGCAAGAGAGTTCACCTTCCCGCCATTAACCCCCTAAATGTCATTGCTTTGAACCAGAATTTTTATCAACTAACCTAGAAAAACGGATTTGGTAAAGAACATAAATAAATATTTAATTTGTACATTTCATCTCCTAATATCTGTTTCAGATTCTATATTTATTTAATCAAGTCTGGAGTCTTGTTCTCACAGGTCTATATTCTTGGAAATCCTTGCCAGCTACACTATTTTCCTCATCAACCCTTTCCCGTCTGGAAAAGCAGATGAACTCTGTGACTTTGTGTCAGTCCTGACAGCTCCTCCATGAGGCTGAGCTGCCATCCAGATCATAGAAGATAGGAACAACATAGATGTAGAAAAGGTGGAGACGGATGGAGAGAGAGAGCGAAGGAAGAGAGAGTTTATGTTTGTAAAACCCCTTTATTTTCACATCTTAGTGTCATGTGTTAGAGTATTATACAGATTGTTTGTAGAATAATTTAGAGATAAAAAGTGATGGTGTAATATTTCTGTGTACCAGTCCACTTCTGTATAGAGCCTGAATCAATAGAAACAGATTTGTGGCTGCTTTGCTTTCTGGTTATTATCCTCTGCTAGAAAATCTATTTATGGCAGAATTGTTGACCTGGGGAAATATGTTAGTGGAAAGAAGCAAACTTTTGAAGACTAATTTAGTGTTAACTACCAGCTGCAGGACATGGCTGCATCATGAATACAGATGTTGTGCTAAACCTGCGTCTCAGTCTTGTGTTCTTGGTGGGTGTTAATGAGTTTTGTTGGACTTTTCTCTCTTTTGTGGTGAGTGAGACAGCAGTTAGATGTGTCCCACGCAGTGTTCCCAACAAAACAACTTCTCTCATGTCCACTGATCACCTAATGAACTAGCTGGTTGACTATTGATTATGGCCCAGGTGAGTTGTGTCGTCTCCGCCTGCGCGCTGGTCTCCGGGACTGTAACTGCCCCAGCCTCTCTCCACTAAAAGCTCTTCCACTTAATTGCCATCCTGGTTCTCGTGCCTGATCGTTTTGCTGCTATTTAGCGCAGTCGTTGTTACGAAGACAAACCCATGTTTGATAGGGTTGTCCTCGTCGGGGTTGTCGTCCTCTGATTCAGTCCCATACTGACAAAGGGCATCTCGGTCTGATGGTATGGCTCTGAGAAGGGTGAACGTTTCATCAGGTCCTCACTGCCCCCCCTGGAAGACCCCTAGAACACCAGGAGCCAAAGTAAAGCAAAGAAGATCATTGCTGATGCCTGACATCCAAGCCACTGGCTGTTCCAGCACCTCAGGTCCACCAGACTCCACCAGTAATGGAGCATCCTCTCTAAAACCGTCATGTTAGGCAACAGGTTTTTCCCACAGGACATCAGGCTGCTAAATGGCATACATTTAAGTCAAGTTATAGGGTCACGACTGTCATATGGACATTCCACTGCTATTCGATCAACACATAGTCTCGTACTGATTTGTGACTGTCTGCTATCTGTTTCTATGGACACTAGCTTGCTATGTTTGATGCTAGCCCAGGACACATGATCATTCTATATCCTAATGCACCTCGATGCAATCAGAGGCCTAATCGTATTGAAATATATTCCTAATCTAAAAAATAACATACTATCAAAATCATTTGACCAACCACAGCTGATTCCCATTGTAGCTGAACACCTACCCAGGTGTTAGTCTTTCAATGTCATCACCATCTATACAAAAGCGGACATCTTACTTCAGTAATAATTTAGTACTGTAATGTCAACATGGACCCAGCCAGAGATAGAGAAGTGTCTGACAGAGGAAGAAGAGTGGCTGAGAGAGGGAGAGCACTATGTACGCATGGTGGGAGGAGACTGAGAGGAAGATCAAGGGATGTAGTCTGAGATAAGATGAGGGGTGCTGTGATTGATCACAATATAATAGAAGTGTTTTGCCAAAGATGACATAAGATGTAATGTAGATCAAAACCTGTGGCCAAATGCAGAAGACAGGGTTAACTAATATTGCTACTGTATCTGTATCAGTAGATGGTGTATAAACAAATACATCTATTGTGGAAACAATGCCAAAAAATGACATATTGATAAAACATATTGCAGCATATTACATCATGTCTGATTCATTCCTGTAATATTTAATGCAGAGAACTCTAAACAGTAGAGATGTGTTGTTATTGTTTTGTAAAGAAAAAACTGTTGTTTGTGTTGTTTAGGTTATTGTTTTATGAATGAAAAACTCCTTGGTGACAACTCTTGCTAGTCTTATGGAAGAATGAGTTGATGTTTTGGTCGTTTCAGTGAATGTTCGGATTTGAAATTAACTGCTGTGCAATGGTGAAAGTTGGTTATGAGAACTGTGTGAAGAGTTTTGAAAAAGTGACTCAAATATTGACAAATGTGTCCTAGTGATTGTACAAAAAATATTGTGACTACAAATGGTAAGCAGAACTAAGAAAAAAGTATTCCGAATTGGGCAGGATACAACCTCATTCTTCAAACATAACATTTAACTTATTTGGTCAATGTCTGTATTAGTCGTCTAATTACTGATGATATTTTGTTTAATAGTTAGCATATACATTTAAGTTGTCTCTCTCTAAAAAAAATTATGAAACATGTACAGTATGAAATTACACATGTAAGAGCGGGTGGTTTATTTGCAGTTATTATTTAGCCCATCACTAAATAGACTGGTGCACCATGAAACTTCAGTTATTATTTAGCCCATCACTAAATGGACTGGTGCACCATGAAACTTCAGTTATTATTTAGCCCATCACTAAATGGGCTGGTTACCATGAAACTTCAGTTATTATTTAGCCCATCACTAAATGGACTGGTTACCATGAAACTTCAGTTATTATTTAGCCCATCACTAAATGGGCTGGTTACCATGAAACTTCAGTTATTATTTAGTCCATCACTAAATGGGCTGGTTACCATGAAACTTCAGTTATTATTTAGTCCATCACTAAATGGGCTGGTTACCATGAAACTTCAGTTATTATTTATTCCATCACTAAATGGACTGGTGCACCATGAAACTTCAGTTATTATTTAGCCCATCACTAAATGGGCTGGTTACCATGAAACTTCTGTTATTATTTAGCCCATCACTAAATGGACTGGTTACCATGAAACTTCAGTTATTATTTAGCTCATCACTAAATGGGCTGGTGCACCATGAAACTTCAGTTATTATTTAGCCCATCACTAAATGGGCTGGTTACCATGAAACTTCAGTTATTATTTAGCCCATCACTAAATGGGCTGGTTACCATGAAACTTCAGTTATTATTTAGCCCATCACTAAATGGGCTGGTTACCATGAAACTTCAGGGCAGAAGATTCTAGCTCTCCCTAGGAACTCTGCACAAATTGGTACAGTGCAAACAATTACTTTGTCACATCGTTCTGTGTAAAATACCCCGTATATGTACAGACTAAAGGCTTCACAGGTTGAACAAGCATAACAATTGTGATAAGAATTGGATGGCTTGGCGACATGTGCTTGGAGGAAGCATGTGGGCGATCTTCAACTAACCCACACCTGAGAGAGGTTGCCCTAGTGACGAGGCTTAAAGTTTGTGTGTGTGCGGGTCTGCATTTGACAGAGAGAAGGAGAGACGGAGATAAACAAGCTGAGAGAGACAGATAGAGGTAGGACAGACAGGTCAGATGACAGACAGCTCATTACAGAATAGCTTCCACCAGGAGCTTAAATGATTGGCTGGGGTCATAATCACCTGTGACCCCCCCCCCCCATGTCCTCATGTCATTTCCTGTAACACGCCCACACACACACACACACACACACACTATTCAGCATCATATAGTCTCGATTGTTGACGGTGTCTCAACATATTCTCTGTAAAGTGCAAAACAGTTGACTTAGAGACTTTGAAAAGTCTTTCATATGAAAGGAGAGGTGTGAAACTTCAAGGTGAGCATTTTTATCTGGAGTAATTTGAACACAGGCTGCATCAGAACGTAGGCATTGAAGGCATCAGTCCAGACCGTAGGACCAACCAAATATCTGTTCCAACCTAATGTCAAAATGATATTCATATCAATCGGTAATTTGGAGGCCTGGTTCATGCCAACAATTGAACGCGGGAAATGCTTTTTTGTTGGACAGGTCTTTTAACTTCTGCTTCAGACAAGGATGTAAAAAATCAGGACAAGTGAGGGAAAAAGTGAATGTCAACGCCTGTGTTTATATGCATACTGAATGTATGCATTTCCATTTGTACATTTACACCACATGGTGAACCCCTGTCTATGCATCAAGTTTATTGTGACTTTATGAATCTCCACATTGTGTAATTTTTATCTCTGTACCTGTTTAGCCACCGTGATGTATTTATTAATATAACCTTTTAAATTTATTAATATACCCTTTTAAATGTATGAATATTACCTTTTCATATGAGCACATCTGCACTCATTTTGTTTAGTATTTTGTTTGCATGTTTTGAGAATTTTTGTGTGTTATACTTGAAACTTTGTGTTGTCTGCTGGTAATGTGATGCTTGTGATGTTTTATATAGGTAGGTGTGTGTGTGTGTGTGTGTGTGTGTGTGTGTGTGTGTGTGTGTGTGTGTGTGTGTGTGTGTGTGTGTGTGTGTGAATCCTTTGCATGATTTTTTGAAAAGAATTTATATAATTGCAACTTTGATTCCAATTTTGAACTCCACCTTTCCACATTCATCTGCATCACTCAGTCTCCTGACTTCCAATTTCTCAGCTTACCCAAAAATAAGCCTAAAATGTTAAACCTTTTTAAAACCTTTTTTGTTGAAAATGAAGATGGCTTCTTCATCAGTTTACATTACAATAGCTCAACAACTATTATAGCTTTAACTGTAGCATTCCTTCTTTGTCATCTGTTGAGTTGAATTGTTGTTATATCAATAATAGCACCTACATGAATGCTGCGGCCTTAAGTAATCCTGATTGTTGTTGTACAAGATTTCTATATGTTTTGTGTCTGGAGCATAATTGCACTGTTGTTCATTGTTCATTTGTTTAGGTTTAGTGTTGTGCTAAATGTGCATAATTCTCTGTGAATATCTGCAACAGCTATTGTATCCCCGGTATTGTGGAAATGTTACCCTAAATCCTCAAGACAAGGAGATTGAGGTCCAAAAAATGAAAGAATGAAATCTTAAGAATTTCTCAATTCAATAGCAGCATGTAGATCCAAAAGCGGATGACAAAAAAAGACGCAAAACAAACAAGAAACAATAGAAAATAAGAAACACACCGAAACAGGGCCACAACCACACAAAGAGCTCAGTTGACTTATTTGAAAGAGTGTTTGTGTGTCTCAAAACTGCTGGACCAGATAAAAACTGGAACCATCGAGGAATTAAAAGGAGGATGTAAACACCAAGCCAAAATGGTGAAACCACGACCAACGTACGCTGTGCCACCGGGAAAAAAAAGACCTGATCTGGGTTCTAATGCTGTCCTTATGCGTCCTTTAGTCGTTGTCGCCACGGGGCTTGGCACCACCACTGTTGTCGTCGTGCCAACAAAAATCTGCAGTGCCTGCCGCATTTCAGCAAGCGGCCGGGGTTTGTCTGAAATACAGAAACACACATCGCAATGTGCCTAGACAGACAGAAGCCGGCTATTTCACCGACCGTTAACGCATTTGAAGGGACACTTAGGCTTCGTAAACGCTTCCAATAAATATATAAACCTTGATACGTGAAAGACTTAGCCCCTCAAACACAGTGAAGTGTTTCTTTGTTTGTGTGCCAAGTTAGTGAACGCCACGCTATCGATGATTTTACAACCTTTTGATAGGAGCTACTGGTGAACATTAAAATTTTGGTCTGGAGATCACATGACTTGTATGTTTGTAGTATTAGGATTGGGTTACTATGTGTTCAGTTGTGTTGTCTTGTTGTCTTGTTGTTTGTTGTCTTATTGATTCCTGGGTGGGGGAGGGGATCTGGATAATGAAGCCTGTTTTGCATCAGGGCGCCTGTCTTGAATGTAATCAAGCGCATTGAAAAGAACTTAACAAGTGTACTGCGCCACTCCCGTATGGCTGCTGGTGGATGTTAATTACCCAGGATTTCAGCCTTCTTTCCTGGTTATTGCTTATCAATAGCTTTGATTAAGTCCCCTGTAACATGGCAGGGCCTACTATCAATAATGTATCCATCTATTGATCAAAACCTACATACACCTAAGAGGAGATTTGTGCCCTGATTGTCACTCTTGTTGGGTTAGTATTTTCCCTCTTTTTCTTTTGATATATTTGGGCTTAACTGAGGAAGCAGCAGTGTCTGCTGGGTATTTTCTGATGGCCGCTCATCGACCAACTGTGTAAAATTAATTTTGAACGTGAAATGTGACGCTTTCTGAAGGATCGACCATGTTGTTGTTCTATATACTCTGCCTTCTTATTTAGTTGATTTCAGCATTTGTTTAGAAGCTCCACATGACTCCTTCGGTATCTCATAGACTTTTCCTGCAGCCCAAAAGACACCCTATTTTCGTCACAGTGCTCTACATTTGACCAGGGCTCCAATTCGAAATAGTGCACTATGTAGGGAGTAGGGGGCTGTTTGGACTGGAACCTTTGTTGGAGTTCTGGAAGGATGCCCATTGATGTCATGGAAACAGCTGAAACACCGAGCATGATTCATGTCTGCACCCTTGGTTGCCTGTCCTCCCCCTCATTGGGCAGGAATAGATGGTTTAACCCTTCACTTCATACCTCCAGCTAACCCCTCAGACCTGTGTCCCTCCACCCAACCCACGCCTCACCTTTATCCCTCCATCAGCCTCCATCATCCTCCAGTCGAGCTCGCCCCTTACATCTCATCTAATGTCCCAAGCTTTCAAGTAATGTAGTCAGTCACATGTGTTTTCTTTATGTATATGTCAAGAGTTTTCACATTTAAGTACAAAAACAGAAAAAACGTAACATTCTTCACCTAGCGTCAGTTTGAGAATTTATGCTAGACAGTCATCCTCTGAGAACAGCTTTTGGACACTGTGGGATCACAATTGGTGACACTGTTTCTGTGAGACTTGGATGAGTACAACATTTAGTTTTTAAACTGGAGAAAATAGAACAACTTAAAATCAATACATGTATAGAATCCTCACTGACAAACCTAGTTATTGTTTTGAATCTGTAAAGCCGTCGTTGTTTATCATTGAATCACGGCAAGAGACTTTCGTCGGTGTATGGGCCATTTAAATTGAAACTTGGCAAGGATAAAACAATTCTGTGCCCGACCTCTTTACTACTAACCTTGTCCAATCAAATCCTTTTGTCTTTTTTTATTATTATTATTATGCAAAGTCTATTGTTTGAAATTTTATAGGGGATTTTCATTTTCTGTAACCTCTGTTTCTTTATATCTTTACAGATGATAATCATCCGTTTTTAGCTTTTTTAAATATTCACAAAAAAATACAGTAAGATACACTTAAAACATTTCACATGTTTTGTAGATCCTTCCATATAGTTTAAACATTTCACATGTTTTGTAGATCCTTTCCATATAGTTTAAATATTTCACATGTTTTGTAGATCCTTTCCATATAGTTTAAACCTTTACTTGCAGAATAGTAATGGACAGATTATCTATCTAATAGCTGACTTTAGTAATGCTTTTAAAAACACCAAATCCTACACCTCAGTCAAACAAATGCTGAAATTGACTTTTTAGTTCTTATGAAAGCTTTGAAAAGAACCTTGAAGTGGCATCGTTGTTATTCTTTAATTAGCCAGCACTTAAGATGTCTTAAGCGCCCACCCACATGTGGCCTTTGCTTATATATTTTTCAAGAAATGTATGCTAACGTCTTTATTGCAGGTTGGTCGTTTATTTTTATGTCCCCTTTGAATTTGTCTGTGAGCCTGTTTGTATTTACCATTGATGTAGGCTGAGATACCTAACGCTGAAGCCTGTGTTTGTTATGCCGGCTTGTCTATTTAGCAACAGCCACTTATTTCCACAAAGGACGACGGTTGTTTTTTAATAATGAAGTCGTTAATGCTAAACCTCAGATATTGAGCCCTTTTCAAGTTACAAAAATATTAATTATATGCTCACATGCAATATCTTACATTGGTAAATGTAATTGGGTGAATGTATTGGTTAATTATGTAGCACCACTGCAATTGTTGATTAGTAATTACTTTAAAGTTTTATTAACTGAATTCACAAATGAGAACCTGTCGTCAGTCACTGCTAAACACAAAGTAAAACCTCATGTTACGAATGGTGTTTCTCACCAAACATTCTCACTGTTTTTGATGGATATTGTCATTTTTGGTCCTTAGTGGCTTTTCCCCTGATGTTTTTCTGTAAAACACTGTTAGGTGTGACAGGACGGTGGCTTTGAGGTACTTTGTATGGGGAGGAGAATTTCACTTGGATTTTGGCCGTGAAGCATTCTCAGTCTTCCCTCAGTAACCCGCGGCAACTGTGTATTGTCAGCCTAACCCAGTTGAACCGCAGGCAGCGTGGAACAAGACAGACTCCCAGTTCTCCTTCCTTCAGACTCCGGGCCAGAGAGCGGGACAGACAGATCAAATGGGCCTGTGTAACGGGATTATGGAGCAGGACTCAGGAGCAAGGAAGTGCTTGTACTGAACAGGAAACCTTCAGTATTTATTTTCTTGTGTGAGAAGGAAAAATAAATAAATTAGCATACATTTCTGGAAGGAATGCCCCTGTCAGCAGACATCACTTAGAAATGTGCGTACTTCTCAGATGGCCTCGTTGCACCTTGAAGACTTTTTTTTTCAGTTCACTTGTTTTTGTTTAATATGATGTAGGTGTTAATACAGACAATCTCTATTTAAAATATTATTTCAAACATATTACACTTTTATTATGAATTAACAAAAACATTTGTCTTTGCGATGGCATTTAGGTAAATTGTTGGACAGCCAGGATGTCATGCACGCTCCCATATTTTTTCTGTTCATATTCAATAATTATTCCGGTGTTGGGGCGTTGGAGCATCCGTGTGACACCAATGGTGTAGTCAGTGCCCTCCCCGTTTTGCTTCTAAAGGGCCTTGCGGCATCATCTGGGTTTTCCTTTGGGGGTAGCTTACTAGCTATAGCGCTTTGTCTCTGCCCGCAGACTGGCACGCTGGCACAGGGTAGCTCTGCCACATCTGACGGTAGCGTCTTGGCATGGCTCTGCGTGGAGGCAGAGAGAAAACATCCCTTCTGCTGCTCTTGGTTAATATTTTCTCTCCGTGTGTGATGTGTTTGCACTGTTTTGGATTTTTTTTTAAATATTATAAAGAATGCTTTAGCATTTGAAGCTGAGACAAACTAAATTTCTTAGATCTTTAATTTATATTTTCTATTTGTTGACTGAACATTAAAAAAAATCATAGACTAAAATATGCATTATTATTGATAACTAAATAATTATATTTTCACATCAGTATTTGGTTGACAAAAAATATTATTTTGTTTTTAATTTTTAGAAGTAGTGTGAGCAACCATGTACAGAACACAATAATGAGTTTAAATGAAAACGACAACGTCTTATGTAATTGCTGAACTGTTTAGACAACAAACGTGTTTAAATGAAGGGAAAAGAGAGAGGAGAAAAGTACAAAAGCAAGGTTGTGTTTTCTACTGTTGACTTATTCAGGTCCTGGAAGCTGTGCTTGTAACCCAAGTCCGCTTTTGGCATGGTTGTATATTATACCTTCATATCTGGGCCACTACCATTTAATAAGAGGTTTGTCATCTGTGCAATGCATGTTTTGGCCAGGTCTTCTTGGAAAATATATTTTGTTTTTATCTCAAAAAGACCAACATGGAAACAGAGAAGTAAATAGTTTTTCTTTTGTTTTGCTTTACGCCTCCAGAAATGCTACCTAACAATGTAACAAAACCCCTTCTGAACATCTATAGTTTACTTTTCATCGTAGCCCTGTGGGAAAGTAAATATCAGTGGTTTAATAATATCAATAGTTTAATAAATATATAATGCAAAACATTATTTTTCCAGAATTATCCTTTATCTGCTTGGTTTAAGTGTCAACATTACATATGTTTATGTACAGTAAACATTTTGCTTTAAGAACTGAGATGCAGCACAAAATGTTAATTAGGGTCAATATGCATACTGTATGTGGACATATTCGCTTCTGTCTGTTGGGATCTATGAAAGACACACTTGCACACATTGTCTTTGTGTGAATATTTTCCAGTTATTTATTCATTTTTATTCATATTTTTGTCAGGCATTTCTAAGCATTATTTGACTGGAATGTCTGGAATTACCGAGGCATTTTTACCGAAAGAACAGTATCATTTTAATAAGGAGTCATAGCAACATAGTTGGACAGTATCATTTTAATATGGAGTCATAGCAACACAGTTGGATAGTATCATTTTAATATGGAGTCATAGCAACATAGTTGGACAGTATCATTTTAATATGGAGTCATAGCAACATAGTTGGATAGTATCATATTAATTTGGTATCATGTCAACATAGTAGGAAAGTATCTTATTAATGTAGTGGCATGATAACAGTATTCAAGTATTATATTAATATAGTGTCATGGTAACATAATATGAAAGTACTGTAATTATGTAGTACCATGGTAACGTATGAAAGTATCATATTAATATAGTGTCATGGTAACATAGTATGAACGTATCGTAATTATGTAGTACCGTGGTACCAGTATAAAAGTATCATATTAATATACTGTCATGGTAACAGTTTGAAAGTATCATATTAATATAGTGGCATTGTAACAGTATGAAAGTATCATATTAATATACTGGCATATTAATATAGTGTCATGGTAACATTGTACGAAAGTATAATATTCATATATTATCATGGTAACATAGTAGGAATTTATCATATTAATATAGTGTCATGGTAACACCATTAAAGTATCATATTAATATACTGTCATGGTAACAGTTTGAAAGTATCATATTAATATAGTGGCATTGTAACAGTATGACAGTATCATAATAATAGAGTGGCATATTAATATAGTGTCATGGTAACATTGTACGAAAGTATAATATTCATATATTATCATGGTAACATAGTAGGAATTTATCATATTAATATAGTGTCATGGTAACATAGTATGAAAGTATTGTAATTATGTAGTACCATGGTAATATAGTATAAAAGTATCATATTAATATTGTGTCATGGTAACAGTATGAAAGAATCATATTAATATATTGTAAAAAAAAATGTTTCTCACATTGAGACTGTATTTCCCAACTTTCATTTCAGATTAATTCTGGTAGAAATGGGGAAAGGAAATATTCTATTTGTGATTTTGTGATGCACATCCAGTTTTGGTTACTATATAGAATGTTGAATGACTTTAAAACATGATTCCATTACTAGGATAAACGTGTGTATGTGTGTATCTGTGAATGTGTGTTGCTGTAGAACGTACAGTACATGACAGAGTGCTGTGATCTTTGCTGACCTTATCCTGTTCTGTGCTTTTCTCTTTTGTAATTCCAACCCTTAAATCCTGAGGTACTCTAACATCTAAATTAAAATACCAGGGATTTCTGCTTGTGTTCTGTGTGCTTTCCGATGTTTGGAGATGCTGGGGTCAAAAAGGTCAATGTTTGAGAATTATATAAATACTATTACAAGGACTGCAGAATATTGTGAGCTGCTTTGTCCGTGACAAGATTGGGCATTGAAGACAGGCCGCTGTGATGTCGACTGAATGGTTCATAGGGAACAGTCCATAGAGCAAGCTTCATAGGGAACAGTCCATAGAGCAAGCTTCATAGGGAACAGTCCATAGAGCATGCTTCATAGGGAACAGTCCATAGAGCAAGCTTCATAGGGAACAGTCCATAGAGCATGCTTCATAGGGAACAGTCCATAGAGCAAGCTTCATAGGGAACAGTCCATAGAGCAAGCTTCATAGGGAACAGTCCATAGAGCA